>PVJI01009141.1:0-66894 GCA_004026765.1 Micronycteris hirsuta
AATTTTAAAATCAGCAAGAGAAAAGGAGACAGTTACCTACAAAGGAGTTCCAATTAGACTATCTGCTGATTTCTCAAAAGAAACCTTACAGGAAAGAAGGGGCTGGAAAGAAATATGTAAAGTCATGAAAGGCAAGGACCTACATCCAAGAATACTCTATCCAGCAAAGCTATCATTTAGAATGGAATGGCAGATAAAGTGCTTCCCAGATAAGTTCAAGTTAAAGGAGTTCATCATCACCAAGCCCTTATTATATGAAATGTTAAAGGGACTTATCTAAGAAATTGAAGATCAAAAACTATGAACAGTAAAATGACAACACACAACTATCAACGAATGAACCTAAAAAAAGAAAAACAACAAAAACAAAAACTAAGCAAACAACTGAACAGGAACAGAATCAGAAATGGACATTGCATGGAGAGTTTTCAGTGGGGAGTGGGAGGGGAAGAATAGGGTGGAAAATGTACAGGTATGAAGAAGCATAATTGGTAGGCATCAAATAGATGGGGAGAGGTAAAAAATGGTATAGAAAACAGAATTCAAAGAACTTATGTGTACAACCCATCGACATGAACTAAGGTGGGGGAAGCTTGAGGGTTGGGGGATGCAAGATGGAGGGGAGATAGTGAAAAAATTGGGAAAACTAATAGCATAATCAATAAAATATACTTAAAGACAAAACTAAACACAGTAAAATCATGAAAACAGCGTAATGTCTTTATCTAAATCAGAAATAGCTAAAATAATTGTACCATGAGTAAATAATTAATCAGAGTTGTAATGGCAAAGGTATTTCTTTAGGATTATGGAAGGAAATGTTCTTATCCTTCCACAGATACCATGCTGAGCCACGTGCAAACTTTATAATCTCGTGCAAAGCAGACCAATCAACTGGCTGATTCTGCTCCCGAGAAACCACATTCACAGCTTTTGGAAGTTATCCTATCACCTCGGGTTGCAATTGGGAGCTAAAACCTCTTGGAATTCGTCATGACCCTTTGGCGTCTTTGTTTGATAGATATTATTTTAGAATTTTGTCAAGGAAAGCATCTATGACCCTAATCAATCAAAATTGTAAGTACTATAAGTACTGGGGGCTGGAAGAACCATTAATTTTCCTTGAAGTTCTGTGTGTCTAGCACTGAAGGACATTCATCTTTCAAATCCTCAAAATGTTTAATTCAGTGCCACACATTTTGCCATAAACAATTTACTCTTTTAAAAACATTCTTTGTTGGATTTCTCCTGGTAAAACCCTAAGCTCTGTCACTATCCCCTCTCTGTATCTACTATTCCTTAGAGCAAAGAATGGGACTGATAATTAAGTTGTGAAACCTCTATCTATAGCTTAACACCAAGGAGAGAACATGGTTTAGAAAAATTGGAAAGATTTTCAGCAGCGTATTTCAAAACAAGCCCTCAGAAGAAGAAAAAGACAAAAAGGAGGAGAAAGCATAAAGGTACAGGAAATTGCTGATTGGAGCATGAAAATTGAAGAGCAGGGAGAAAAATTTTCAAATGTTTGCATCTAGGTTCATATATCATAATATTAAAAGGGAAAAGTGTAACCTTGAAAGTTTAGTAAAAGTGAGCTTTTAAAAAGGATGGTAAACTGCCGATAACAGGAATTTGGAAGAAAGTCTTTGGCGCCGATCATTTCTTCTAAAATAAAAGAAGGAAGCTTGTATATTTGTATTGCAAAAGCCTTTGTGATAAAAAGTGTCTCCAGGAAACATCGTTAAGTCGGAAATGAGTAAAATGTGATTTGTGTGCTTTTATGCTTTTAAAATGTGTAGATTTAAAGCAATGTTGGTTTTAAACAAGACGGTTGCCTTAGGCATTTCTTGAGACTGTGCCTCTACGGCAAATATCAAGTGGTAGATAAAAGCAATTATGGGGGAAATCATGCATCTTATATTAATAGAGCATAACCCTTTAGGGCAAAACTCTGTTGAGTGAGAGCGTGTAGTGATTGCCTTGTCCCAGCGTGGTTCAGGAACCAAAAGACTTTATCGGTCCCACAATATCTTCCTTACTGAATTGGAATTAATACCCTTGAGGACCACCCTTTTTAGTCAAAATACATTTAGAAAGCTCCTGCTAGAATGTGCATCTTCTACCCAGGAGGGAAACAGAACAGTACAAAATTACCTATTATTGCAGTAACTTTATCTAATAAAAATATTAGCTAGCCTGCAAATCTGGATGTAGAATCCAGAGGGTTGAGTACGTGGACACAGCCATTTTACAGAGGAAAGGTATTTCTGAAGTTACAGAGCTGAAGGAGCTGCTCAGAGAGGAAAACGCTGGAACCCTGTACCTGAGATGGGGTTTCATTAGGGCAGAGCACCTGGGGAGAAGACTCCAGGAGAAGGGTGGGGTGACAGGAATTTTGTCTTTTTCATAATTTTCTTCAGAGGTGTCTCTGCTAGACTTTCTGGAACTATTTTCTAGCCCCTTTCTTTAGAGAACAAGATTTAAGATAATTTGGTCTGGCTTGGTCCTCATCTTAAAGGTACTCCACTACTGTAGTATTGTTAAAGAACAGACAGAGAAGGCTGAACGATATGAAAGACCCCCCTTTTTTCCCCTGGGGGTTCTTCCCCCTTACCAGGTTTGCTTTGCCCACCGCCAGAGGAATAGACGTAAAAGGAAAGGAATTATTATTTATTTGGAAGTTGTATAGACTAAAGTTCTTAAGCTGCGTGGTCTCAACAAGACACCAAAACCGTGTGGTCCCAAAAAGAGACGCCAAATGGCTGCCCTGCCTGGGTTTAAATCCCAGAGCTGATCTGCCTCTGCAGCCTCATTTCTGGCTCCTCCCACAATTGGCCACAGCTGCCAGCATTCAGGGCAGGTGTGGCCCTGTGGTGTGGAGCCAATTATCTCCAAGCTCTTCTGGACCCCATTACAAATCCCTGTTTGGGGCCCCCCCTCTTGGCTGCACCCTGTTACAGTATCACAATGACCTGGAAGGAGGCCTACTTGTTACTCACTGTTTTGTAGCTCATCCTTGGGGTTTGATATTCAGGTGGACCTAAGAAGTCAAGACTTGATGGTTTACCTCCACTATCACTCTCCTTTTTCCACACACATTCACACACAAAAAAATAATGAAAAATAACTCAAAAGATATGGTCATCCAGTGACCAATGAGCTAAAGAGTTTCATTAGATTCATAGGAAAATAGCTTTATAATGGAATATCAAGGTATGCTCCAACCAGGAACCCAAATTCCAAATTATTAATGATAATAGGAACCAAAACATGCTGCCTGGTGCATGGGTTCAATTTCTCAAGAAGTCAAGGCACTGCATTTTCTCCTTGGTTCTGCCTTTTTCTCATCAGTGAAAAAAAAAAAGCAACCTCTTGGTATGTGTCCCTGAGCACTGTATTTGGGGAAGGTGGTGTGACCTTCCAAAGACGAATTTGTCAGTCAGCAAGCTTGAGGGATGAGAATGTGTGTTCACTGTTGGTAACACAGACTGGAAAAGCTCAGTGTGAAATACTCTGGGTAGGAATTTTATCAGTTCTCTGGTCTTCCCAGACTCCTGCTTCTAGCAGTGTGGATGGGAGTGAGTACCACAGTTCGAGCCTGTGACAGAGTCCCTTAATGGGAACATTTAAACAAGAATGCAGTTAATGTAGCCTGCGCTTTGCCCATTATTTATTACTTCAGTGTGATTTGGTAGAGATTTTTCTAGTACAATAAGGGTAATGAAGTTGCTCTTTGTTTGATTTGACATTTTCTCTTTGGAGATGGTTGACTCCGACATTGTTCCTTAGTAATGAACCAGCTTCACTGGTAGCTTCGTGGTTACCTGGAGTAGAATCCAGGGGAAAGAAGATGAGATAATCACGAATGTATCTGAGGTTAACATGTCCTTGACTGTAACTTCATTGGGAAGCAATTTATTTCATATCCACTCATCAATACTGAAGTAAATAGAAGTGCAAATCTACCCCCAACTCCCTGTCGAAATGCAACTTTTAATTTGTCTTAGTTAATTATTTAAAAAAATACAGAGATAGAGTTTCATTTCAGACAGCTTACCAAAATTAAAAAAATGTGTGTCTTCTGAGGGCCTGCTATGGAATGCAACTTGTTTAGAAGTGAATCTATATTATTTAACTTTGTTGGAAACTCCATAATCCCACTGTGAGAACTCCTACCTCTTAGGAGAAATACTAAGCAAGAAAGAAGACCGTGGGTTTTCAACCTCATCCCACACCCTTCAGTCCCTCCTGTTGTTGAATGCTCTTTGTATCACAGAGATTGAGTTCTCAGGTCAAGTATGTTCTCGTTAATAAAATAGATATGGATGAGTCTTCTAAATTTCCGCACATTTTCCTTGCAGATAAAAACCAGTCTGCTTATTAAACATCCCTGTTTCTCGTTTCTGTGGGCACTCCCTAAGCAAGGACAGTTCACAGCAGGGTGAGCTGCTGCAAGAAAGGTCAGGGAAATGGAAAGAGGCCAAGGGAATAACTCGTTTGAACCTCTTGGTTCGTTTTAAATTGACCAGTGCTACAGCAAACCATTCCATCATTACTCTTAAGGGGGGAAAGATGGAGACAAACAGCAAGGGTGGGTTAAAAAGAATAACCAACACCTGTCAAAGGTCTCCCTTTTTATGATTGAAGAGTGATGGTTGGGAGGAGGCACAGGAACCTTCTCCAGTTAGCCAGAATTGATCTGCTTGTGATTTTATTTTTTTAAAGGAAACTTCCATCCTCGGCCTACCCTGCCAGAGGGATGTGACTGCAAATGGACATCATTTTCCCCCTTGACACCCTTTGTCACGCCACAAACTGGGCCTCCCTCTCATTCACTTTCAGATTTCTTCCTCTGTGTCGTCACTGGCTTTTGGCACTTTCTTTTAAGCATGGTTTAAAAAAAGTAAAAGAAAAGATCATTCTTTTTCCTACCTTGGTATAAAGATGAACCAGTCAATCACTCATGGAGTACCCTGCTCACATCCGATGGTACAATTTCGGATGTTGATAATTTACTTTTGATGCTAATTAATTACAAGTAATCATAAAAACAAATTAAAACCACTATACTTATTGCAGGTTTTCTTATGCTCCTGAAATAATGCATTTTTATGCATCTGTTTACTTGCTTTGTAAAAAAATGTAATAATCTATATTCATAGAAAAACAACTTTAGTGCTCTGCGTCAAAGCTGTAAACTGTTATTGGTTATTTGTTTTGGTTTTTTTCTGCCTAAGATATTAAAATGGAAGAATGAGAGTGAGCTGCATCAAGTGAAAGAGATTAATGCATTTTAGGACTAACCTAAATGCAGGAATTTAGATTTTTTTTTCTCGTTTCTGTTGGTTGTTTGTGTATTTCTCCTTTTAAGGGACAAAAGTATTAGCTTTCTCCTGAAAATTAGTAGGAAGATAGAGCACTAGCTTTGGCTTCCAGGCCTAGAAGAGACATAAATCTCAGAGAACCCTGTACATTTTCCCTGTGGGGGAAGGGGTGAGGGGCGACTCTCTGGGTCCTATTCTCTCCAACAAAGAGGCCTTTTCACCCTATTTGAGAAATGCAGTGAATAGAACCACAGTGTATCCTCAGCAGAATCACTACTTGTGCTCTGATAACTCATTCCACTCCTTTCCCCACCTCCTTGTCAGCTCGCCTGGGAAGCAGCCATGGGGAAATGACGGGTTGGAGTCAGAAGACCTGGGAGTGCTTTGCAAAGTACCCTACTTATGTCCTCATGATCCAGATCACTGTCATGGTCATCATCACCATCATCATTATGATACATGTTGAGTGTTAAAGACAAGTGCTTACTCGTAGCATCTCACTTAATCACCCCACAATCCTGCAAAGGCAGATTCTGTTTTCTGTAACTTTGCAAGTGTCCATCCTATCTAACGAAGGGAAAAATACCCCAGGGAAGGGGCTTTGCAGGTTTCAGCCCTCACAGTGTTCTATGGGATTTCTTTCCACATCACGCTCCCAGTTCATAAGGCATTGCACAATCATTGGGGAGAAGTTAGTGGCAGCTTTCCTCGTTCCATGGCAGGATGTAAAGTAACCTTCCAAGATTTTCACTCTTTCCCGACTCTGCAACCATTCCCTGCTTTTCTTCCCAAACACCACTTGAATCTCACCTTCTCATTATTTGATATTCACTACCCGTGGGAGATAATATTAGGTAAAGTTGGGACTTGTCAAGGAAGATAGTTAAATTTCTTCCAAATATGTTAAGGAATCTTAACCCAATAACCACCTCCAGGGTAAACCGACGGTAAAATACAATTTCTTTGCACGCACATTTCCCAGCCCCCACACCAAACCAGATCTGATCTCAAGACATGTGTTACTCATTAAGCTGCTGGGCTAAGTCTAGTGTGCCCCTCTGAAACCTGGCCACTTGATTTGTAAATCTTGGGACTTTCTGAAGCCGTTAGAAGACAGCCAGACTTGGGAGCTTTCACTTATATTATCAATGTAACTGAAGCCTCAGTTGTTCTAGTCTCAAGCCATTGTTTAGAAAATTATTGCCATTTCTAAATTTAATTTGGCTTTTACAAAAATGTATTTGGTTTTCTATACAAATAATTTGCATTTATGAATGTCTGGGTTGCCCTTGTTTAGTCCCTGAAAATCCAAAGGAACAACACGCGGAAGCATATGTTGCCAGTCCTATTTCTAGACCTATAGGAACACTGCAAGAGTCAAACTCACCGAGAGGCAACGTGCCGGAGTGCTTCACAGGCGGGCACACCTGCTCCAACCTGGCTGCCTCAGGTGTGACCTTAGGTAATTGAACCACTGCGGACCTTGGCTTCTTCGTGTGGAAGGGTTACAAAACCGACGCTGATGCCTACGAAGTTTAAACGAGGTCAAGTGAAAAGTGCGAGCAGAATGTCTGGCACAGAACTGGCACGTAATAAATGTTCCTCCGCTCTTCTTCCGCCCCCTGACTTTTAGAACATGTAGCAAAAGAAGGAAGTAGTCTCTGTTCCTACAAATGATCTTTGAATTCATCCCCAATATTCTTTTAATCCATCCACAGCTTGATTTTCTCCTTTGGCTTCCTTGTTCCTCTTTTTGTTTTTGCTCTATGTTTCCCTAAGGGAAGCAGCCAGTCAGTCCCATACAGTCCCCTCCGATGGTGAGGACCCCTCCAATGGTGGGGACCCTCGAATGCTTGCCCTCTGCCGACCAGATCCTACTCTTTTCTTGTCCATCTTGTCCTCTCCTACGCACCCTGGGTGGCTTGCACACTAACCACCCTGAAGCCCAGTCACCTCCTTTCTGCTTCCATTGGAGCTGAAGAGAAATGTAGGATCAGATGTTGGTATAAAGAGGGTGTGACTGCATTTAAGATCTGTGCCACTGGCCTGGGCTGCTGGAGGTTTCACATGTAGCAGGGAAGGGTCAACAGGACAGCTTCTAGCTAGATCCTGTTTCCTGGCTAGATATTGGGAGGCTCCTGCTATCTCTGGGGCAGGAGGTGTGCTTAAAGACAGTTGAGAGCCACCCTAATGCTCAAGTTGCATCAGGCCAGCAATGGAGGCGTGCAGGACACAGTGGCTGCAGTGGTCTCTTCTTCTCAACAATACTTTGCACATTTTAGAGTTTATACTACTCTAAAAGCAACCTGCCCAGTGCCTTACTCTCAGCAAATGTGCATTGTAAGGGAAAATTAATCAACCTAGTTCTTACCCATTGGCTGTTAACCCATAAAATGTTATTTTAAGAATCCATTACCATTAATTTAAAAAATCACATGTTTCAGCTGTCTCAGTATCTAGAAAGTGGATCCATGCCTAATGATTGTCATGGAAAACCCCTGGCCCCAGAGCTGAGCTGATAGCAGAATAACCCATTCAGTTCCATAGTCAGCACCCTCCACCTTCCCCTCTGCCAACCTGCAATCCCCCTCCGCACCCCAACATATGCATTTGAACACGTTAACTAGATAGAGTCATGTCTTGGTTTGGAATCATCCTCACATGGGCCTGACTAGTGCAGGGGAAATTCCCAGTCCACTGTAAGCAGGCAGCAGGAAAATCACAATATTTGAACATATGTGCATTGTTTTTCTGTTTTTAAGGCTTTTTTCTTATACAATATCTTGACTAATCCTGAAAACAGTTTTTGGTGGTCTCCACTGTTATCCTAATTTCACTGATGTGGAAACTGTGGTTTGGAGACCCAATGTCCCCAATAAGAAATTGCCAGAACTCGAATGCTGTCTCCTCTGACTCCAAATCCTGCACTTCACGATGGCACTTAACCATGTGTCTTCAATCATCAGAGGATACCGTAACTCATGTGTATGGGACAAATACTGAGGGTCTTGCTTAGAGAGGGGAGGGAGCAACTCCAATATGCTTTCTGGTCTAACAGAGACTCAGGAACTAGGACCACACAAAACTGTGACATTTACATTTGGTGTCTATCCTCCTTTCTCTGTACTAATTCACCTCCTATTTGCTTTTCTGTCTCCTGCTTTATCCCCATTGTAGGTATCCAGGTAAGGGGTTAAGGAGTATGAGTGGGGAAAAGAAAAGCAGAGATATTTTTCCTCTGTCTTGCAAACCACCACTTACATGACCCTCCAGGGCATTTTCATGGACCCCAACATCTGATGGCCTGATAGTCCTGCCCAGACAATAAAGGTCACCAACTCCATCAGTGCTGAATGTCTCTACACTGCAAGCAACTTCATGAAAACAGATCAAAATAAAACAAAAACGTGGTTTCACAGGCAACATGGTCTTCAGCTAATGACTCTATTTTGATTAAACTAGTGATTGCTTCCACTTTTTTAAGTTTGCTGAGCTGATCCACAACAGCAATAGGAATCTTAAAAAAAATTTTAAAAAAAAGGAATCTTCTAGAAAATTCTCATTCCAAATGTAGAGAAGACTGTAGAGATGACAATAATAACAAGTCAATGAAGTAGTCTTCATTCAAGATATGAAATTCATGATTCAACTACTCTGTCATCAGAACATTACTAATCCAAGGACTCTTGGAGTTGGTCAGGCCCCTTTGGAGTCCTTTAGACCCAGTTTGGGAAAGAAAAAAGGACACAGTTTGAGAAAGGAGAAAGAAAGGAATGTACCCAGAAAAAACTGCTTTCTTCACAGTTAGGCAAAGTCCTTCTATAAGGAGAGCTACACACCTAGAAAACAAACAAAACCTAGTACAGAAAGGGCAGCCCTTCCAAAGGGAACACAGTGATTCAGAACTGCTGAGCGACATTTACTCCTGCTGAGCTTGGAACTCAGATGAACAAGAAATGCTGGCGCTGAGACTAAGGAAAATGACGCTGGAGTGACAGAAGCCAGGGATTTGGTTTGTTTTGTTTTGGACAGGGTATGAGTAAAATTTCCAGAGTTCAAAGAGTTTAGGGGAGATTGGTTAGGAGGCCAGGACCTAGGCAAGAATGCAGAAAGGCCTGTAGCTGAGGGTTCCTCTTAGGCGTAAGCAGGGGAAGCCATATAAATAGTAAGGCCTAGAAAGAAGACTATTGGATCCAACACTGGAAGGGAGGCATCTCATTAGGGCTTGTGTTGTATGTCCAGATGGTTGGTGGTGGTGGTGGCGGTTTAATTACACCGGCCTTTGAAAGGAAGTAACTCAGGATTTCTCAGAGAGCCCCATCTATGGAATGATTTCCTGGTCTTACAGGACATCCTAACATAACCCATATCCTAGACCAGAGTCATAAAACAGCTAAGTGAAGAGCCATTTGGTTCCTTCACCTGTTTATTTATCTTTTTCCTTTTGACAAGGAGTTATTGAGTATGTTTTTCATGCCAGGTACCAAGCTAGATGCTGGGAACACACACACACACGAAACAGTGGTCCTTGCCTTCCGAGAGAGAGACAGCCTTAAATTTAGACAGTTATAGAATATAATGAAAAATGATAGAAGAAATAGCTGGACACTATTAGAATAGATAGTAGGTGCATAAAAAAGTCTCAAGGATCAAATTCTTTCTTAGGGAAAAACAGGAAGACATATTTAGGAACATTTAGTAAGTATTTCCTAGCAATGCAATAACACCTTTTTTTTTGAAGTTAATTGTTAATTGATATATGATATTGTTGTAAGAAATTTCACAAGTCTTCAGTGTTCAGCTAAACTTTCATGTGCATCTACCTGTGTCATTACTATTCAGATCCAGGCAGAATGTTTCTACACCCCAGCAGGCTCCCACTGGAGGTGACCACTCTTCTGACTTCTGCCACCTTGGATTAGTTTTGGCTGACTTGAACTTCACACTTGAAATGGAATCATACAGTATGTATCCTTTGTGTCTGTCTTTCTCCACTTATCAACTCGATGAGATCATCCAGATTATGCAAATGTCTCTATACTAAAATGAGGTAGCAGTGGAAGTCATTCCTGGATTTTAGGATTTTCTTAAGGGGAGTTAATTGGCTGGGAATGGGGAAACAGATGGTGGAGTGGAAAAAACATAAAAGTTTAGATTAAATGGGGGTGGGTTTCAGTTGTGAAGAGGCCACTTGCTAGCTGTGTATCTTGAGAATATCATTCTCTGAATTTCAGTTTTCTCTGCAAAATGAAGAATAACACTACCACCTACTTTATGGAGCTGTTAATATAATGTATGTAAAAAAATAACTTTTAAACTGTAAAGTGAGACATTTTTTTAAACTCGTTTCATTAGTTTTTTTGTTTGAGCACAATTTGATGTATGTGTGTATTTATAAATGGCTAAAGATATGTAAAAGACAATTTTTCCATTGTGCCTTTTATAAACACGCTCTTAGTAATCGATGGAGTTTCATTACTCGAATACAATTCAATTAACATTCAACAATTGCCTTGTTAAATTTAAGATCTTATTCTAGTTGCATGTAATCTGAAGCCAAAATGCGGGTTGGTGTACTAAGTCTTGGGATCTGGTTGCCAAATCAAACAATACTCTGAATTTACCAGACTTGCTAACACCTGTAATAATGCACATTAAAAAGTACCCTACCTCCAGCATCTATTTTCCTCGGTGACAAGTCTTACCCTGTAAAAAAGCAAAAGCAAACAGAAGGAAGGAAAGGTTTTAGATTTCTTTAGTTTTCTTCCCGTTTTTCAGTTTGTTACCACAAAGGGAAAGCGTGGAGACGCACGGTTCTGGAGAGGAGCCGCGACAGGACATGGCTGGAGTGAAAAGTTTCAATTTGCGTCAAGTGAGAGACAGTAAAACTTTGAGCTGACATTCTAATTTCTTGAATTCATTGGTAAATACCTTACTCGCTCTTCAGTGGGATTATGAGTTCAAAATTAGAAAATAGATTCATTCAAATTCTCCACCAACTGTTGTACATTTTCTTGCTGATGGGAAAGAGGGGGAATTCATTTTCTCAATGGCTACATTGCCAGCCATCAGCTGGAGCATTCTGTCTATAAACATGAAACCAGAAACGTTGGCGGGAGGAGACATTAACCAAGCCCCTACCAGGCTGTAAGTAATACCACATCCTCCACCTGGCACCATTAATAATCCTATTCAATGAACCCTTTATTATTAATATCACTGGTATAAAAAATGACCCCACACTTACAGGTGTAACTTAATGAGGCACATGTTGCGGCCAGATGTCCCACCCGGCCGGCTCCGCCACCACAGTACACATCTTTGTGCGCGTTTCGTACAAAGGAACCATCTGAAAGCGTTCATTGCCGGAGCGTATTCATCACGTAGCGTGGTCAGTTCAGGAGTGACGTGCTTCTACTTAAGTTTAAACAGATGGAAAAAACCTGGGAATTATATTCAACATACCTTCTTTATTTTTTTTAAAAGTAATTATCTGATTAAAACTGCCAAATACATTTTCTTCTTTTCGCTTCCTTCATGAAAATGTTGAGGAGTTGGCAGCACCGTCACAGCCTCGAGTCAGGAGGGACGCCTGCCATTCAACTGGCCTCCACCTGCTGCCGGTTTTGCGATTCTATTTCTTTTTCCTTCTCTGCATTTGCAAAAATGTAGAACAGATTCTCGTTAAAACTGAAGGGCCATTCAGAAATGGACTTAAATAATAATTAGAATAGCACCTGATTATGCTAATGGAGGAATTCTTGCTTCAGCCTTGTGCCCTGTGTCTTCCAGAGGCAGTAGGGCACTGCGTGGACATAGAGATTCTGCGGTGTCCCCACGTAGGAAATAGACATGTTTCTGCTGTCACCTCAAAGCATGGATGCCCTGCGTCGACCAGCATTTGCAGGGACCATATCTAGCATACAGATTTGTTGGATCCATGCCTCTATTAACCCTTCTGTATAAGATTTAGGGGTGGTGTAATGGAATCACTGTGGGCTAAATTAGAATTTTAGCCAGTCCTTGGGCAGGGGCGGGGGTAGGGAGAGGGGAATAAGAGCCCAAGGAAAGACACAGAGAAGGGAATGATCATGCAGGATCAGACACGTGGGTGTCCTCGGTATGCTGAAACAGGGGCACTCTGGGCAGGCTTTTAATTTGGCACTCCTTCAAACTGGTGCGCGCTAAATTTGTTCAGAGAAGAAAAAGTATAAGAAATTACATAATGGGAAGGGCAGAGAGTAAGGAGATAAGTGGCAGTGCTCAAAGTTCTTCATTCTCAAACAAATTCATCTTTGGCCCCAAACACATTTACCTCACTCAACACAGTGAAAGCCCTGATTTTAAGCTGATTCAGTATTGTTTGAAGGTTTTGTTAAGCCCATCTTGTTGAGCCTCAAGCACACTCCTGGGAGAAGGGTGTGTCTCCTGCTAGTCCACACCTCTTGTCAAAGACCACCTTCCCTCCACAAATAGGAGTCTCCCTGACAAGAGTTTCAGCAATACAGTTTGCTCCATCATGCTGTATTTCTAGCGTTGGTGAAATAATACTCCTGGGGATGTTCTAGGTAGCTAGGTAAAATATTCCTAAGAACACTTTAAAACATTTATAGACCACTGTATCATGTTCCCACTTGGTGGTCTACACCTTGATCCAACTCTTTGAGCCTGACGTGGTTGGGCAGTGTGATAAGCAGAACTAAGCATCTAGTTCAACCATGCCACAAGGCTCGACTCTCTGCTCCCACATCCCCTCTATTGGCCTGTGCTAACATTCCTCCTCTGGGGAAGAAATGCTTTTATTTCCCTTTTCCTTTCTTTCTTCTCATCTCTGTTAGATTCTTTCCCTCTCTCTCTCTCTCTCTCTCTCTGTGCCCCCCCCCTCCTCTTCTCTCTTCTACTCACTCTTTTCCCTTTGCAGACAAACTTTCTCCTTTTCCAGGGCTCACGGCACAGCACAAACCTCCAGGATTTACATACTACTACCTCAGTCATCTGAAGAAGAACAATTTCCCTTTCTTGGTTTTAGTTCCAAAATTTCCAAGGAAGGACCTGGTGGACTTTCTTGCCCCGGTTCTTGCTCCCTAAGGGAACATGGTTTGGATGCTCATGTGGAGATCACCTTGTAGTTGTAACCACATTTCAAGTAGCAGAGCCTTGGGAATCCCCGGGGAATCATGAAGAAACAGGAGATAAAAACTGCATTGTGGAGGCTCTGAATAGACCCAGAGCATCTGATTATCCTGTTTTTCAACAAAGCATTGTTTCCAGAAGAATAATCTGCTAAATTGGGTAGATTAGATTGATTGAAGCAGAGGGAGACTAGAGCCAGGGAGAAAAATTTAAAGGATGTTGTTTATCTCCAAGGATGTTCACTACAGAATTACTTATAATGATGAAAGATTAGCTAATCTTTGTTATACAATGTATGTTTCTAAATAAATCATCGTCATAAATTATAGCATGGCTATATGATGGAATACTGTACACTCACCAAATTTCTGTTCTGAACTGTTTTTTAGGAAGCATATTTCAAAGCTCATGATCTCATATTAATCTAGCCTCTTAGGAGACATAGATATCACATGGCACATGTTGAAATCATTGAGTCTAGAAATAACTGAATTCCAAACCTGACCTTGCCAAGCCAAAATCAACTTCTCTCCTGAAGTTACTATCTAACTCCGATTAGCTAAGACTACTAAATCGCTAACTCATTCCTTTTCCAGTAGAATTGATGGTGCCATGATATGATTTGCTCAAATACAGATATGTAGTATAAAATAATCGTCACTAATCTCTTGGACAAATTACATTCATAAGACTAATTCTTGCTAATCAAAAAAGTAAAAATCATTTGGCATGGGCCAACTTCAAAATAAATTACAACATTTGCTTCTTTTGGAACTGAGTTGGGGAAAATATACTGGTGAGGAGACCAAGTCTGGCTAGCTCCACCTGGGTTGCCCCTTATCAGTGGAAAAATACAGCTTTCGAGATTCTACCGCTATCAATTTGAGCATTCTCTTGCAAGTAGTAAGCTGTTCTATGGACTATTAGCCATTTGAAGGAAGTCATGCTTTAAATCGTTTTCAAAAACCAGTCTTAAGAAAAGTGGGCAAAGCACTTGCAAATGAGTAAATAAGGCTGAAAGAAGGCTGTGGAGGCCAAGGAAATAACTATTTGTTGACAGAGCTCTTGCAGTACCCAAATCCGGAACCTTGCACAGTCACATCCGCGGTGCAGTTGTGCAGTTGGCGGAAGCAGCGTCTTTTGTGAGGCACCTCCGACCAGGGTTCACGGAACTGGCTTACAAAGCGGCATCACTTTAAATACGTTGCAAGGAAGAATAGCGCTACGTTCTCAAAAGGACAGAATACGTATAAAATTTATGTAGCTCTTCAATACAATGTGCTTTGGTTTAAAGAGGTGGGGGATTTGCATGTGTTAAGTGCTCCTACAAATCTACTTTACCCTTTCCTGGAAAAGGGCAACACAATAATAATAGTTAAATTTATGTGTGAGATGCCTGTATTGCAGAGCTGCTCAAATCGGTAAATATTACACAGTAGACTACCGACTTTTGCTTTTAATCTTGAAATATCTTCAACAAAATGCTATCTTCTGAGCAAGGGACACTGAGCCCACACTCTTTAAACCTTTGCGGTCTGGTTCGATATTATGAGCAGAAGATTATAAAACCCAAACTCCAAATGGGCTTTCTGCCCACTGTGGTTTCCAGATTCTGCCCACCCTGCATATAGATGTCAGAATATTCTTTCCTAAATAACATTTTCAAAAAGAGTGCTTTTCTATTGAATTTTATATCCCATCTATTTTCATCTCTCTGTCCTTACAAGCCTCCAACAACTTTTTCTGGCTTTTATTTTTCCACTGGGGAAAAAAACCCTCATTTTTCATTTTTCTTCAGCGTGAACTATATAAGCAAATCTTCAAAGTATTAACTTGCTCATTTGCTCATTAAACACACACATACACATGCTGCATATAATCAATATAGTTTTAAAAGATCATAGAATGTACATATACATTCCTTTCCTTAGAACTGCTCTCCTGCCGGCTCCCTGCCCCTGCTGAAGACCTGGGCCCCTCCGGCCTTGTTTTGTTATGAGATTTTATTCCTCTCGGGCCACAGGGGATGGGACCAGGGCTGGACACCTGACCCATGACCGGGGCCATTCAGATCCACTCTCTTCAGAATTTAAACTAAGAGACAGGAGACCAGAGGTCATGGTGCTCCCTGGCGCATGAAAACTTGGTGCGGAGAGAGGCCGTCTGCTGAGAAAAGCAAGAGAATGGAGCAGATGGTCAGTCACATGACCCCAGAGAGAAAAAAGAGGCAGTAGCTGCTCTCCTGCTGATGGTTTTCCAGGTCCTGGTGCAGTCTGTGAGGGCTGGCTGCGTTTCCTGCACTGAGGTTCTACGTGACCTCCCTGTACCGTTTCCACCAATCTCTCCGACCTTGAATTAGGTGCCATAGATGTCTGTCTTGTACACCCCAAAAGGAAGCTAAGGTAATGCACACACATCCATGTGGATCATACATTTATATTGATCATATATACACACACATAGATACCATTTATATTTTTATATGATACGTGTTAAGTGCAAAGAGAGCAGGTTTAAAACAGTGACAAATACTAGGACTTGGCCCCTACTTTTATATGACTCTTAACTAGCAAAGCAGGAGGTAAAGGCAGTGAGAGGAAACCACGGTGAAGGGGCTAAAGAGTTTGGAAGACGAAGCTTACCTGTCTGATGGACGGGGCTGCTCACCTGAGGAAGGGCTCCTGAGCAGAAAACAAGGGGCCTCACGTGGAACAATCAGGTAGGGTTTAGACAGATGTCAAGGGCAATAGTGAGAATGAAGTAAAAAAAAAAAGAAGAAGAAGAAAGTAAGAAGTCAATGAGGGTGTTTTCCTGGGGCTGGCAGAATCCTTTATAGAGGATTTGGATTGCAAATTGCTGTGTCCCTTCCTTTCAGAAAGGCCCAATGTCACTGAGTTCGAAGCTGTTTAGGGGCAAAAAGCTCAGTTTTCTAAAGCAAGATTTCAAACTGAATTGATAAGGGCTACTAACTAAGCTGGCTGAGTTTTCTTTACAGGTATCAATATTTTGATAATTTATCAAAATAAGATGATAAAATCTATAAAATGCAATTGTTATTTTTTAAATTTTGAAAACCATGTTTGGTTATAAGTGGTCAGCCATTATCTCCAAGTAAGATAAGAGAGTAACTTTGATTTCTTTTTCCTAGGAGTAGATCCAAATTCCTTATCATCTTCAATGGAATTTTACATACAGAGACACAGGTACACCAACACATAGAACGTCAGAGCAATAAAGAGGCCTCATTGGATGTAGGAGAAAAAGAAAGACCAATGAGGATGGAGGATGTAGCCGTTGATGTTCTGGATTTTGCAGAAGGACCTCTTCCTCCTTCTAATCATGTGACTGCAGGTAGGTGACCTCAATGACCTCAACTGTAAGTGGAGATAATAATAGACTAATACCTCACAGTGCTGCTGCAAGGACTGAGTGAGGGCATGCATTCAAGACACTCAGCACCAGGGGCTTCACAACAAGCACTCAAAACTGGCCAGCATTGTTACGAAGTCAGGAGATTTCCCAGGCTTAAGCAGCTAGACATTGACAGGGCTAACACCTGAACTCAAGCCTCCTGACCTTCAAACAAGGGTTCTTTCCAAAATTTGTCATATAAGGATATTTATAACCTACTTTAGAAGTGGCAAAGAGGATAAAAGAATTTGAAGAAAGAGTACCTACGAGCTGTGCTAGGTAAGTTGATCGAAACTATCTTTCACTTAAATTTAAAAGAAAAATTTGCATTGTGTGATTTGGCAATAATGGACAAAGCATATGTGTGTTTTTAATGTTTTTTTTTTTTTCTGTTTGTGAAATTCCTATGCAGTCTCAGTTGAAATTACAGATATGGGATTTTTTGGTACTTCTGTTAGAATGGGGAGAGGCTTGAATCAGCACGTCTCCAGACACCAGGTATGGTGGTTGAGCACCGACACAAGCCACGTTCAGGAGGGTAGAAGAGAGAAGGGGTGGGGTCAAGGTTCACAAAGTGGAAATCTTGCAAGGTGGAAGCCAGTTCATCTGCAGAAGCCACCACTTCCTGTTTTGGTTGTTTCCTTACCCGGTGCTCGGATTTGCATGCCTCGTTCTGGTTCATGTCAGGAGAGAGGCTTATAGGACGGGTCATCTGTGTGCATCTTAAATCTGAGGATTTGTATCTCCATTTGCATGGGAGAATTCTGAGGCATGTCCTCAGAATCCGTTAGTACTACTCCTCCAATTACGCTATTCTCCCTTCCTGGGTCTCCTCACAGATAACGGTTTTCCTGCAAGTCTCGTAACCTCTCCATCGGGCTTTGCATTGCTTGATCTCTCTGTTATTATAGTCCAGAAATTTGTTCCTGCTCAATTTTTAGTTCACAAATTTTCTCTTTCAGTATCTAATCTGCTGTTTGGTCACTTGGTTTTTAATTTCAATGATTAAAATTTTTATTTTTAGGACTTCCATAAGGTCCTTTATTCACGTTTATTTTTCCCCTATATTATCTTAATTTTTTTTGGTATAAGTTTCTTTCTTCTTTGTCTTCAATCATTTAAACATATTTAGCTTATGTTTTCTATAAAATTTTTGTTATGTGATGTTCTTGGGATTCTAATCCTACTATTTCTTGTGTCCTTTGACTCACCCTCATAGAGAATTGTTTCTTTATTGTTATAATTTTGAATTGCAAATTTTTCTCCAGCAGGGATTTATCTGTGGCCTGGTTAGATAGTGTACTTTCTGGAGGGGTTTTGAACTTACTTCTGCTTGGTAGCCCAGAAGTGTTACTGGTCTATGTCTGCATTTTATGCTAATTCTTTAGCTTGTTTCAAACTTTTAAGGTTACTAAGTTCAGTACTTCTACTAGCCATTCCCTGCAAATACTAGTTTTTAATTCTCTCTGCATTTTAGCAGCTAGAAATTTCCTTCCTCCTTTGCTCTTTCTTCCTCCCTCCTTTTCTCCCTTCTCCTTTCTTCTTTCTTTTTTTCTCTCTCTTTCTTTCTTTTCATGCTCTATCTCCCTTCCTCCCTCCCCCTCTCCCTCTCTCCCTGACCCTCTCCTTCTTTCCCTCCCTCCCTTCCTTATTTTCTTTCTTTCTTCTGTAGAAGGGCATGTGCTATATACGTGCCCAGGAACATTTTAGGAAGACATTTTTCAGATCCCTGGTAAGCAGCCGCACTTCTGGCCCTTCTCGAACTGATTTCCTGGGGCTCTCACACAATCCCCTGCACCCCAACATCCTGCTCTCTGGACTTCTCCATGCTGTCCTGCTTCAAAGGCTTTATTCCTGCTGTGCACCCCCCGCCCGCCCCCACCATTTAATTTAGTGTCACCTGCTCATTTTCACCAGTTAAAATTCTACCTTTCCTTAAAATCCACTTCAAAAGCCTCCTTCCTCATGAAGCCAACACTGAATCTATGAAGCAGGTGTGAATTCTCCTTTCCCAGCTTCTCCTAGGACTCCTCACCTTCATTGTAGCACTTAGAGCAGGTTTTCATGCATTTGCTTTATTCTCCAACTACTTTTTTATACTTGCTTGTCAGCAGAAACCGGACTATTGTACCTCTATATTCCCTGTAGTGCACTGAATACTTTTGGTTCTAGGTGGTCAAAGAAAATAAATGTTTTTTGTTTTTTTTTAATTGACTCTATCCAAGTAAGAGAGATTGAATATTATAGGAGGTTGGATGGTCTTTTGAAGTATTTCTTTTATCTCCTTGCTGTGTTTGAAATTCTCTCACGCTATAATGAAAGACAATGCTTGAATTCTGAAAATATTCCTAGAAGAGGGATCTCCATCAACTTAAATACACCACCAGGTAGACAAGGGTGATACCAGCCCCTTGGAGAAGGCAGAACAGGGCTGGAGTTGATGCACTTTGTTTGATGCAATTTGATGTGCAGGGTTGATGCCAGTGGAGGAAGCCTCTTCAATGGCAAAAACAGACATAGAAGTTGGGCTCCACAGAGACACCTTTCTGCACCCCCAGTTCTGCCTTTGATCGGCCTTGAGCAGGACCTCCAAAGACATGATCTTTGCCCCTGCATGATGGTGTCTCAGTAAACTTTCCTTGGGTGTTTAGGAGAGAAGCTTTTTCCTTTTAATTTTTTACTTCTTTTAATTCTATATCCTAAGGTTCAGATCCTGCTCTCACTGTTGACAGACTGGTATGGATGCTTCTGGTCTTATTTCTATACATATAACAGCAAAATTTTACTCTAACAAAAGTAAAATTATGTTCTACTCATTGGTCTACAATTTTTTTGTTTCAATGAACAATATAATATGAATATTATTCTATATCCATACACTTTAATATAACTATTTTAAAACAATTGCATTGTGAAGTGGTTCATAATTTATTTTAACAATGTGAAATTCACTCCATTAATTGTATCAAGTTCTATTATTTTAAATGTAATAGACCTGTTATTCTTATTAAGGATTTTGCTTAAGAATAAAGGGGAAAGATCCCCCAACACACCCATCAGTTTCCTTTGGAATTGTCAGGGAGGTACCCTGGAGATATGTCTTCACTGGGAATTTTCTAGGTTCATCTGCTGCCTACGCAGATACCTCTGGGGGTAATTTCTGCAAGCACACACTCTATTGTGAAAGAAATCTTAAGGAAATCTGATCACTACTACGTCATAGAAATGACAGAAGTGACAATGCGATTGAAGTTAAACACCTGGGTTTCAGGCCCAGCTCCACCATCTACCAGTTGTGTCGTGAAAGATAAAATTAATCAGCTCTTGTGACTCAGTTTTCTCATCTTCAAAATGGGGATGATAATCGTACCTTCTTCACAACATTGTCCCGGGGACTGAATGATTTAAAACCTGTAACGTGCTTATAAGGTCCTGGCATAGAGTAAGAGCTTAATTAAACGTTAGTTAAACTTGACATGTGCCCGATACCATGGCAGGAAGAGGAGGTTCAGCTGACAGCTGAGTGCAGTGTGTTAGGGAGCAGTGGAGAATTCTTGGCCCACACTAGTACTCTGACAACCTCTGTCCTCTCAGGACTGAAGGGCTACCTCAGGTCTCCCTTCCTGGGAATGTCACAGGGCACATGTAAGTGGCCTCTACTTTGTCATTCGGGGCGGGATAAGTCTTTGTTGTGGGGGCTGTCCTGTGTGTTATAGGGAGTTTAGCAGCATCCCTGGTCTCTACCCACTAGAAGTCGCTAACACTCTCAGCTGGAACAACCAAAACATGTCTCCAGACATTGTTAAATGGCCCCTGAGAGGCGGACTTGCCCCTGATTGAGAATCATGATGTAACCTCCTGGATACGGAGGTTGAACTTTCTAGCTGTTTCATATGTGTAACTCTAGTTTACTAGATTATAAGAGTCTGCAGGCAGGGACCACCCTTGGATCCCACCCACACATCAGCGCAGGGTTGGATACTCAGACTTTGTTAAATACTGACTGCTGAACTCAAAAGAGACCATCGAGCCAGTTGGTTAACATATTAATTTCTGATTTGTACTAAGGTTGATTTAAATAGAGATGACATCAGGACTAATTATTTCTGCTAACTCTTAAAATGTCAATTACTTCAAAACACATCCTTCTCATACAATATGGAACACAACCCAAACTGGGGTGGGTTTTTTTTTTTTTTGTCTTTTCTCTGATCACAATTCCAAACATATTTCACACAATAGCTGGGATATTTAAAGTTTGGTTTTAATTGCCATCTATTCATTTCCTTCTTTACAATGAACTGGAAATATCTCAGATGCACTGAGGACGCCTTTCTTGAAATCCCTTTGTCACTGGTGTCACGACGTCTGAATTTTAAATCACTAGAGATGTTCAGCCAAAAAGGAGGCAGGGGAGGTTCTGCTCTGTGCCTCACGCCCGGCCTGGCTGGCAGGGATGCTCAAGGAGACTGTTTGTTCCCTCGAGAAGCTTATTATCCTGACATTTATCACATTCTGATAAATACAGATTTTCTACTTGTAGTTTTACTGTTATGTCCTATTTTGTACTTCTTTTTGTCTTGCAAATGGAGGCACACATGTGAATACAAACACCACTACTCACTCTTGTGAATAAATATGCACTGCTATGTTCATTCCTTACTGAAAACTGCAGCTTATTGTACTGAAGGTGTACGGTGGGGGTTGAGAAACACACCTGTGTGACTTCCTACTGGAGTCATAGAAACCTTCATACCATGGATGAAGGAGTTTAAAGAAATACATGGGCAGGGTCCAAGTGCAGATGCACATCCTGAGGGGAGACCAGAGGCACTTCTGAGAGGCCCCAAGAGCGGGTATTTACACCATAGACTTGCTGTGGGATGGGTGTGGCCTTGGCATTGGGCTCAGGAAATGAGCTTTGTAATCACACCGTGAGGGGTGGTTCCAAGGACAGACTCACAGGAGCACATCTCCTGAGATGATGCTCATTCAGAATGCAACTACTGATTTGCCTTGAGAAGTGTAGCAGGAAGGTATGCTGTGTGGACAGAACTGCCTGCTACCCACCTGTAGGCATTGCCATGACCAGCCAGGTAGTCAGCCGAAGGGAGTTTCATGGGCCTGGAGGAAGGGAGGGAGTCTAAAGACAGACTTCTCAAGACAAGATACCCAAGACATTCATTCTCCACACAGGGAGACATGTGCCATGATAGCAGTCAAAGAGAGCTTTGCCCAGAGGTCTCTTCTTTCTGGCTTGGGCTCCAATACCCTCAGTGTTTCCATGGCCAACCAAATCCCTCTGACTGATCCATTTTTTTTTTTTTTGAAGAAAAGTTATCTTTTAGACAGTTTATTTTCTTCTGAAATCTTCCCCAGGGAAACAGAGAAGAAGTGGGTGAGCTGTGAGGCCGGGGAGACCTGTCTTGACCAAGGAAGGCTATGTTGAGAAGTAAAGACATGATTTGAAAAACCAGATTGATGCAGAGGAGAGCCAACTAGAAAGTCTCCTATTTTTAAAAATGACCTTGGATATCTTTGCTTTGATTCTTCATGTGTAGATTCATAGTTTAACAATCTTATTTTTCTCTCTTTTAAAACCTTATCTGGGGGTAAGGGTGGGAAGGGACCACATTGTTCGGTTCTATAGAAATTCATGAATGTTTGAAGTTTATGAATTGCCTCTCTCTGAGGACAGCAGCGATGCAGAGTGGGGGAGAGTGTGAGCTCCGAACTGGACTCCCTGGTTGTGAACTCTGCTGTCTTGCTTCCTAGTTTGGGCAGATCACTCTTTGGTGTCTGTTTCTTAGTCTCTAAAGTGGACCTAACAAGGGTGGTAGTGAGGATCAAACACGTTAATACAAATAAAGGGCCTAGGTCTGCTTTCAAGATGTAAGCCAGTATTTTTTTTTAAACTGATTAACTGCAATATCTGAGAGGGTTTAGAATTTCTTTACCAACATGGAAAATCCATCATTAAAATTTCTTGAAGTGTATAACACATTCAATATTTCACACATTCAATATTTAAACATATTATGAAATGATCACCACAGGAAGTCTAGTTAATGTCTGTCATTAAAGTTTTTTTTTAATGTCTATGTAGAAGCTCATACTTTCTTAATCTCTAAACCACAGGGGAAGGTAGATGTAATTATTGGTTCTAAGAGTCCTGAGAGATCTCTCATTGGCACCTCTTCGCTCTAGTGCTGAAGAGCATGGACCTCGGAGAGGTGAGAACACCGGTCAAGGCCACGAAGCTGGAAGCCAAGGTGCATGGGAGAGAAGGAATAAAGGCTCTGTCTCCTGTTTCTGACCTCCTGCCCAAGAACCATTTCTTATTCCAAGGATGGAGTTCACGGAGGAGTTCTAGCAGAAAAGTTTAGGCCTTCAGCAATTTCTTCCCCTTCCTATCTGTTTGACAACGACAAAATAGATAGATGATAGATAAAACTAACTTAAGGTGTTCTCATTGTAACTGTGCCACAAAATGTGTGAGCTGTCTGTGAAATTCACCAGTAGGAAGGGCACACAAAAGAATTTGTAATCAGAAAGGAGAGGGGACAGGGGACAGATAGGGACATTGCTGTGACACCGACTCTGTAAATAGGACACTATTACCTTGGGGTTAAGAATGTCTACTCACGTCAATGTTTGGTGAGAGAAAATAACAATATAAGTAACTCATTACCTGTGAACATTGCATTGAACATTTCTTGGGTACAAGGATCTTAGGATCATTTAGAAGAATACTTTTATTTAAAGTCTCAAAAACTTCCTGTGGGAAAAACCAAATCTGCAAAGCCAGGCAGAAGAGCAGCATCTGCTTAAGAACACACAGCAACCCTACATTCAGATTAGGACAGGAAGTTAAAAAAAAAAAAAAGCATCCAATTGAAACTGCAGGAGGACACAGTAGACAGAATGTAATTAGTGAGGTTGACTGTCAGCCAAAACCTCAGGCAACCACCCCCTTGCTCTTATGAAAACTGCCTGGAGATTTTTAATGATGGTGAGCAGTTAGAATCTGGGTTTTAAATCTTCTCCGAAATGCAGGGCGCCATCATTCCCTCCAGCGATGCTGGGATATTCATTCGGGGTTGGCACCAAGGAGTTCTCGGAAAGGTGAACCCTAGCTCCTGAAGTGACTGTGACTTCTGTCACAGAGAGTTCGGTTCTGTCAGTGCTTTAACCCCAGCTAGCTGAATTTGTGATGAGTTGGGCGATTTGAACATGAGGACATCGCTGTATGAAATTTAAATTTGGGGTGTGGGAATGAGTGTCTTCATTTAAGTGTTTTTTCCAAAGGGTGTGATGGGAGGGACTGTGGATTGAGAGTCACTGGGCTGCAGTTCCATGTCCTGGATTTGAAGAAACTCAGGGGGCACAAATGGGTCGGTAGGTGCTGTTGAGTTCTGCTGCTGGTCCTCTCCCAGGGTCCCTGAAGGAGCCACCGGGGGAGGGGTGGGATGATGAAAGGATATAGATACAGAAGCCAGAACTGGTTTCGAATCATTAGCCTTATCTCTCACGAGACCAGTGATCTTGGGCAAGCCCCCTAACCAAGCCAAACGTCCCACCAAAGAAGTCAAAAAGAGGGTTGGGACTCTAACTTCTCAAATCTCTCTAAGTTATACAATGTTACTTTCTGGTTTGTTTTTTTAAATGCATGTATTGTACAAAAGGTGTCATAGATGGTGCTCTTTTTCTGTGCCCGCGATTGGGGGTCCAAGAGACCAAGCGGATCCAGGCCTCCTTCCATGCGGAGTGTCTGTTTAGTCTGTCCCATGGCTAATGACCGCAGCTGCTTCCTGCAGGGCCTGTTATAAGATCTATAAAAGGCCGAGATATTATGGTTTCAGAAGCAGGTAATGAGCATACACAGAAACCACATGGATGGGGGTTTTTTCTTTCCATTTGGATTTCTAGTCTGTGGGCTTTCTGCACAGGAGTTCGTGGGTCTGATGCCAACTCTCACAGACAACAAGGATTTATTGTATTAATAATCTGCAAATTATGGATTGCAAAAACAAAGACATTTGGGGATTTCATTGAACTTCTACCAAAAAAGATGCCTCCATGCTGAGGTTTTCAAGTTTTTCACTGTGCCCAGTTGAAATTAATTATAAACTATATAACTATTTGCATATTAATTATGAAAACATAGGATGGAATATATTTAGGATAAAGTCCAACAGGAAAAGATGGCAATTTATGAATTTGAATACCAACTCAAATGAAATACCTAATTATGACTACCTCCCCAAAATAGGCTTAAAAATATATCTTCTTTCAAGGCAATAGGAATTTTATCCAGTCAAATCCATAAAGGACAAGCCCATTTACTTGCTTGATTTGGGGTTGCTTTTGATAGCATGTACTTGAACTACAATGGGAAACCAATTCCAAAATCAATTCAAATTTTTTTTGGACTGATGACTATTAACATGGTCAAATGTTCTTCTATAGCTGTTCTACTGGATGTGGGCTCTGAAAATTGTTCTTTTATATTTCTCTTAACCCTTTAATTCCTTCTGAGCCTTCTTGCCTGGTTTATCTTCCTCCTCCCACCTTTCAAAGTCAGTGCCTCCGGGGTTCCTATTCTTACTCCTCCTTTTACATTTTCTCTTTGGGTGATCTCATGCACTAGTCCATCTACAAATGTGGCTAAAAAAATGTAACTCTACAAATGGAATCCATGATCAAATCAGTTGTGAAAATTCTTGGTTTTAAAAACTTAACTTATTTATGGCCAACGTGTATGGTGAGTGTTACACAGTGTTTCCTAAATTATCAGACCAAGGAACACTCTTTTCATGGAGTAGATCACTAGATCAGTGTTCTTTGGGAAAGCTGGTTTTGGGGAATCTGTTTTGGGTGACCTGCTATTGCCTCCACATGTCTCTGTCCTCTGGAGTCTTTGTGGCTTCCTCTGTCCTGCCATTGTGACCAATCGCCTGGGGCTGGGGCAAGGGAAGCAGAGAGACACTGTCAGAATTATGCTCCTCGTTTAGTTCATCAGAGGCTGGCCTGCTACTAACATTAGCCCTTTCTGGCTAGACCTTCATGACTCACCCACGCTTTGTCCACTTCTGACCTGAAAGAGTAGGATGGTGGAAGAAAGAATGAGAATATCTGCACAGTCTAACTCTGTGAAGCCCATGGTAAGGATGTTTTCGATAGGAAATCAGTTGTCATAAGATGATACTTAGGAGCTTCAGCCAGCTGTTTCTTATAGTCTTTCTTACAAGCCACGTACTACAGCTGCTTGACAATTCAATCTCAACAGTTTGGTCCTGGGCATTTTATCTCCTCCATAAGCAAAGGGAAAATGGAAAGGGAGAGTGGTCCAGCCCAGAGAAGAAAGGAAAGGAGAGACAGACAGAACATTATTGGAGCTCTGCATACACGATCTCAGTCAGGATCTCCACATTAAGGCTGAATTTTAAAAGGCCATGAAATTAAAGAAAAAGAACATTGGGGAAGCTAACTGTAGTATCTCTGTCCCAGGAAAAGAGTTGCAACACCTCTTCCAGATCAAAATTCCACTTGGGCCTTTATCTGTCTCTTCCCACTGGACTGCTAACTCTGACTTCATCCTCACTCCAACCCCTCTTCTCCATTCCTTTCTATCAATCCACCATTCCTTACCACCACCCACCACCATCTCCCTCTCTCCTTCCTTCTCTGTGGAGTATCATTGCTAATTCTTCAGTTGACCTTCACACTCAACTCCCTGACTTTGGCTCTACCATGCAACACCAGCTTTAACCAGTAGGATCACCAGTCATTCTCTAAAAGCCAAATCCTATGGAAAATACTGAGTTTTCCTCTTGGTTGAAGGATTTGCAGCGATTTGTATTCCCGACATTTCCTCTTCTCTTGATTTATTACAATTGTTTGTATTTATCTTCATCCTTTTATTCTTTCTGAACCTTCTTACCTGACTCATCTTTCTCCTCTTATCTTTCTTAAGCATTGGTGCCTCCAGAGTTTCTGTTCTTATCCCTCTCCTCATTTTACATCCTTTCCTCCAGCGCTTGCATCCACTGTCCCCTGTTTAACCTTCTCAACCATTGTGATTGCTTGTTCCCTGTGTGGCTCCACTCTACCTCTTCAAGTGTTTGTTGGACATTGGCATGAAGCGGTCCCCAAACAAAACTCATTTTATTTCCTCTTAAATCTGTTCCTCCTTCCAGAATCCAATCTTCAGTTAAATGTCACCTCACTTGCCCAGCTACCTGAGAACACAAGGAGTCATCCCCAACTCCAGGCCAACCTTCACGGTGCTCCCCTCCCCACAAGAAAATGTGATCTTGTCATTAATGCACAGGCTTTAAACATACCCAGAGTTTCTTTATTGCCTGCAGTTTAAGAAGCGGATGTCTTAATATGGCATTCAAAACCTTTAAAAAAGGGCTCTAACCTATGTTTTCAGTCTCATCTTCTATCATTTTCATCTCTGAATTCCTATCATGACTTATATACTTCAGTCACACCTCACTGCTTACAGTCCCTCAAAATACTGGGTTCTCTCATTTAGACACATTTCCTTAGGATTACCTTCTTAACCATTACCATTTTCTATGTTTTCTTTAAGATCTATCTCCTTGCAGGGGAATTCCTCAATCTCCCCTTTCCTCTCACCCCTCAGGTCATGGGTCCCTCTGAGTTCTTTCTGCACAGTTGTGCAGATAATTCTAGTGCAAGGCTTCTCACGTTGCACTGGAATCATTTGCCCAAGTGTTAGTCTACTACACAGTAGATGCTCTTCCCTCTGCTCCTCATTGGCCTCCAGCATAGTGCCTAGCTAAATAAATAACCAACCTAAAGCTGTCTTCCCTAAGTTTAGTCTCTTCAAAGGTCATTGATGTCCAAATGACATAGATAGACCTCTCCCTTTGCACTTCTGCCTCACCTCATTCCTGCTTCCACTTTACAGTTAGCAGATATAAGATGTGGGTTTAGCCAAAAAAGGAAAAAGAAAGAAAAAGAAAAAAATGTGGAAAAGCACAGAAATGGGAAAATGTATCTACCTTGAGGGTCAAGGAGGAGCTCTGCTTGATTTTAGCAAAGGATGTGTTTGGGTAAGCAGTAGAATGCACATACGAATAGTTACATGAATGACTGTGCCAGGCAGAATAATGGCTTCCAAAGGTGTCCATGTCCCAACTTCTGCAATTTGTGAATATATTAGGATATATAGCAAAGGGAAATTAAGGTTGTTAATCACATGATGATCTGGATTACCTGGGTGGACCCATTGTATTCACAAAAGTATTTATAGGTAGAAGAAGGAGGCAGAAGAGATGTTTGAAATGTGGTATGATATGTGACAAGGATTGCATCCTTTGTTGCTGGCTTTGAAGGTGGAGGAATTGTGTCAGAAGCCAAGAAATGTGGACAACTTCTAGAAAATCAAACACACAAGGAAATGGATTCTTCCTTACAACCTCTAAAGCATAGTGTAGCTCTGGCACAACTTGGTTTTAGCCCAGGGAGATCTGTGTTGGATTTCTCACTCTAGAACTGTAAGATAGTAAGTTCATGTTGTTTCAAGCCACAAAACTTGTGATGAGTTTTTGCTGTAGCAAGAGAAAATTGATACAATGGTATGTAAAATAATTATATTTTCTTGAAAGGTGCAGAGACTGACCAACCAGAATGGATGCCCAATCAGATGTTCATGCTGAACATCAGTTCAGGGTAAATGGAATAGGAACCATTGTATAGAGGGCCTTGAACTTGATCCTATGGATAGTACATAGCTTACTGAAGGTTTGAATGGGAGGAGGGTATCCTAGTGTAGACAGTAGGGTCAGTGGTCGTGGAATGGATGGTAAACCAGTAGCCTCTCCTACACATCTTCGAGCACACTTGAAGTAAAATTTTCATTTAAAAGCTGTCTGTTTTAAACATGCCAGCATCTTTAAAACTCTGTATGATCCACCTGCAGGATCTGCCAGATCATTTTGTTTCACTATTTGTGTTTAAATTATTAATGCAGCAGAGACTGCTGATGTTTATTGCTCATACTAGACCCGGTTCTTTGGCCGTCGCTTTTCTCAGCAAGAGAACCAACTAAATGAAAAAAAATTAAAAATTCATAACATTTAAAGGCTTCTTTTTTAGTATAATAAGTTATAAATTAGGAGAGACAGTGGATTTTATTTTCTCTTTTCCTCTAACATGAGATGAATGGTAGAAAATGAAGCTCAACAAACCAAAAGTCACGTGATAGCTTCAGGAAGTTTTGTGGCCCATATTTGAGAATTTCCCTAGAAGGCAGGGCAGTTTTATTCACTTTCTCTTCTTTTTAATCCATAAAGTCAATAACATAATCTTTTTTTTACAAAATTGTTTAACACCATTTATACCCCTATAAATTGAAAATGCCTTTCAGATTCAAAAATGCCACTTACATGAATGAAATTCATATAGCGGAAGTTATTTAATCTATAGGTTCTATGATGTGGTACATCTGTTTCTGTGTGTTGGATTATTAAAAGGGAAGCCACATGGCATAACAGACAAGACATGGACTTTAGACTCTAATGGATGTGGTTTCAAATCTCAGCTCTTTCATTTACCAGCCAGGCTGCTGAGCATGTTAGTTGATACCTCTAAATTTTAGTTTCCTATCTATAAAATTAGGACAAAAAAATGCCCTCAGAAGGCCGTTAATAACAAAGTTTACACATACAGAGCTTACAACCTGCCAAGTACCGTTCCATTCTTTACTAGAACAGCAATGTTCTACTAGCTCATTTAATTCTCACACCACCGCCATGAAGAAACCAAGGCTCACAGAAATTCCTCCTATTTTGCCCAAAGTCTCACAGCTGGGAAATGACAGAGCTGGAACTGAAACTCAGGCAGTCTGACCCCAGAATCTGTGATCTTAACCATTTAGTATAATTACTAGTTTTCTTCCTTAATTAGTATTTGAAGGATTGTCCAAGCAATGCTCAACTTAAATTGGGTTCAATTTCTAATTTCCTTTGAAGTTGGTTATTTACCCCCTTGAATGCATTTCCCCCCCAAAATGTTGATATAAAATTGTGAGTCTATTCCAGATCATTAAGGACAAACAAACAAATATACTTGTATACATAAAAATCAAGTCCCTAGTAGAAGTAAAATATTATCATTTATAATGATAAATAGAAGAAGAACACCACAGAGGACAATAGAAATGGCACCAGGAAGATGATTTAACATTTGTAGGCTACAGGTGCCCTATTTGTGAAAGAACTTATATCTAAGATCTTAACTAGATAAGATTACGTGAATGGAAATTGTAGTGGAAAATCAGAGGGGAGTTTAGGACACATGAATTACACTCAGAATGTGATAACATGGACTCTTATTTTCATTTAAATTTATGAATTTCCCTTCTCTTGAGATAGGCCCATCCCTAGCACTATTGTTACAAATTTTCTCTCTTGAGAAAAAAAAAAAGAAGGAGGGAAAGAAGGAGGAGGAGAAAGAGAAATAGATAAAGAGATGGTAACATGGAGGAGGTAGAGCAAGAGAAAGGTTCATTGCCTTTGGTGAATTGTGGAACAAGACAAGATAGAGGTGACAGTTGGGGAAACTTTAAGGTAGGAGAGAGGAGGAAAGTGGGCAATTACAGAAAATCCAAAGTTTCTGTTACATGCCTTCCGATCAGTAATTCAATTCAATCCAATGTTCTATTTGTCATCTTTGTTCTAATACATTTAGAAGTAATTCCCACACATATGCTAGATTTTGTCATTATAATTGAACAAAATCTTCTTTTTAAGTATAAGCTATCTCCTCCCATATCAGACTTTGCATTTGGTTCCCTGGAACTTGCTTAGATGATCCTAGTTAGAGGTCTAGGGACGAGAAGTGGTAGTTGGGGAATGTGTTGAGAACAGACATTCCCTTGCAAGGTAGCTGCCCTAGGTAAAGTCATTCCTGGGTCTTCAAGCAAAGAGTAGCTGGTCTTCTCAGTCCAAGGAGGGTGGCTGCGTCCACTGCAAAGGGCGACTCAGAGGATTCAAGATTCTCAGCTTTCGCTCAATTGACACAGATGTCCCATCCCAAAGGTCAGGGTCCCACTTCTTCCCAGTCAAAGCCCTGACTTTCACATTAGAGGTTTGGTGGGTCTGTGTAATTTTGCAATCAAACAATTGAATTCTGAGTCTGATTTTTAATGAGTTCCACTATGTGGTTTTAAGAAGAGAATGTTTGAGGGCCACCATAGAAAAAGTTCTTTAGTTTCTGACTGTAATTTGAGCTGAGTTTAAAGCTCTGAACTTGTCATTGTTCTTCTGTAAGTCCCCTAATACATTCTAAGCAGCTCTCTCACCCCACCATCCTTGAGATTGCCATCAGTTGCTATCACTACCATTACAACCATCACTCTGCTAACATGAAGGCCAAGTTCAGCAGCCATTTGGTCCCCCCAGACAATGGGTTAACAGGAACTTTTTCATATTTAGCCACAATAAATCAAGATGCTGCCACACACCATAAAATACCAACATTCCATTTCCATGAGCAGGGGCCAGCACTGCATTCAAGCCCAGGGACAGAATCAGATCAGTTCCATAACCCCATCTTGGAGAGCTTCTTTTCTGGCACTACTTGTGGAACAAGTACAATTGGGGTCCATGAGGAAAACCAACACCGAATTAGATATTTCAACTGGGAAATTTAACAAAGGAACTTACCAGGTGGAAGAACAAAAGGCAACGCTGCCAGAGACCTGGCAGTTCAGAGGAGGGGTTACCTGGAGGTAAGACCTCTGGGGAGGGGAGCTGCCCAGAAGCTGCAGTTCCTCGTGGGGGAGGGTGGATGAGAGCTGGAGCGGGACCTGAGAGTCAGGCGCCATTACTGGGACAATGCTGTTGGAACACTGTGTATCCAGAACAAAGAAGTTCCTTCTCTCCTACTCTTGGCTTCCTTCCTGTTTTGCCTCCTATTGGCTGAACCTAACTGGAAGTAAAGGGAAAAAGTACTTTGCAGAGTGTTAGTCCCAGTATCACAGAACAGATTGTAGAAGGCCAGGTTTCGAAGTAGAGACTATAATCTCTACACAGTGAGTGAGGAAAGAGGAAGAGTTCACAGTCATGTGTAGGGACATGTGTTGGTCAAATCGTTCACGTGGTGTCTGTATTTACATAATTATAGCTATGAGTTCAGATAGTCAACCAGGTAGGAATTTAGAGCAAATAAACTATTAAACCAGTTGGCTACATTTATGTGACTCAATGTCTCAGGTCTGAATGTCTAATCATGGCTGAAATGGAACATTCTAGGTATTGTAATAATAACTAAAGTATTGCTTTCTTCATTTTAAAATTGCTTTGGAGATGTATTGGTCTTACAGGATTTGGGACAAAAAGAAAACCCATTTTGTCATTCAGAGGACCTTCAACGCCCTTCCAATGAATGATGGGCTCATCTGGTTCACAGGAAAGAGAAAGAAGGTCCCAGAAGTGCCAGATAAAGAGAGAAAAAGAGATAAGCCAACCTTCAACTGCTTTACAAGTGGGGGGCAGGGGCTTGGCCAGGTGAAAGGAACTGGGCAGAGATGCACTGCCCCCTCTGGCTCCTTTACAAGGGCTGCTGCCTCCTTCAGCGGCACGCACTGGGCCAAGTCTCCAACACCACGGATCCCAGGCTGAGTCTTCAGCCTTCTGTGGGAGCCTGTTTCAGGGGCTTCCGGAGTGGGCCTTGATGGAGCCATACGCGTCACTGGGGCCAGAACCTGGCCTCACGCCCTGCAGAGAGAGGCCGGTGAGGGATGTGGTCTCGGGCCATGGCTGCTCCCTTGAGTCATGCTTTGGTCTTAACCACAGCATCAGCGATGATCCGGCGCGCTGGGCTTGAACGTGTTTTGAGTTACGCTGTATTGCACACACATGTAAAACAAATCTGGAAACCCGCAAGTATGTGGCCAATTATTTTGCTCCTCTGCAAAGTGTTTATTAAATTTTGAAAAATGAGATGATACAAAGAGGCAAACAACAGAAGCAATCACAAACTCTAAACAGTTTTCAAATCTATAAACAATTTTTGAAAAACATTCAAGTAACTTTCCAACTGTGTTGCCAATGCATTTGCGGAAAACAGATCCTTCTTCAGATTCGGGAAATTTTTGAGTTTGTTCAGAATGACCTGTCCACATCTGTTGGGCTCTTTGGAGTGGCAGCGAATCACAGAGAGCCCTCGATCCACCTGTTCAGGACCAAAAAGAGCACAGGCAGGGCTCTGCAGCCTCGTACCTGGCCATGAATGTCTCTCGGAATTGGGAGCCCCGACCTTGGTTCAGGGCCCAGTTCTACCCTTGTCATATGGGGGATATTGCACAAGCCATAATTGTCTTACTTCTTTATCTATAAAAAAAATGCTCTATCTCTATCGGGGTTTTTAAACCATTAGCCATGACACATTAGGTTTTGAAAACAATGTATTGGGTCACAACTAACATTTTAAAAGAAAATAAAACAGAAGCACAGCAAAGGCAAAATAGCATGTGCCCTATATCCTGAAATTTCAGTTTTAATAATACGTATATTGAAATTGTTTTGCTCCTCTGCAGTATGCTTATTAAGTTTTTAAAATGAAACAATATAAAGAGACAGACATCAGAAGCTATCACAAGCTAGCCCTAGTTTTTAACAATTTTTGAAAAAATGTTCAAATAATCCCATTTTACTGGCACGCATATTTATGTTTCTGTATTAGGTTACACAATTGTGCATTTCTACTAGGAATTTGGGTGCAGCCCTAGCATTCTGTGATGCAGGAGAGGAGAGGGCATGCTCCCCAAGTCCGTGGTGCTAAAACTGAATGCAGTGCCGTCAGCACTCCCTGGGCTTCCAGGCAGCGTGTTCATTGCTTTCCATGCATCCTCGCATTGAACAGTCCCAACCACCCTGTGTGTTAGGTAATCATGATGCTGCTTATAAAGGACTAAGGAAATTAAGCAATCTCGAAGATGTTCAGAACATATAGTTGGCAGGAGAGCCAAGCTTTGAAAATTGTGGGCTGGCTCACAAGTCCTTCTTAATTTTTCTTACAATTTGCTGCCAAACCTGGGAGATTCTGAGCATCCATGAGCAACTTGGCCCACAGCAAAGAAAGGCTCAAGTCTTTGCCTAGTTTCCCACGTGAAGGATGACGACTGACCACTTCCCATCCTTTTGACTAGGGCAGGTGTACGGTGCCCTTCCAAAGCCTGCTTGGTCTGGGAAAACAAGGAAATCAGCTGCTTTATCTCTTTGCCTTTCATTTTACTTATCTAGAAACTGAATTTTCCTCACTGTCTTCCAGAGTCTCTTTGACTCCAGAGAAGACAAAAGCTGTGCACATAATTTCATATGCAATGAAAATGTCAAGTCTTGCCATTCGCACAAAGGCCCCCACCCTGTCTGAGGCTAGGAGGGGAAAGTAACTGTGCACACTACACTGGGAAGAAAACTCGAGCCCACCTGGAGTGTGTAAAGGGAAAAATAAGGCTTTAATATTGATAGAAGCACCTATATTACCCCATACAAGGCCTTCTGTCTCTCCTAGTGGATAACCCCACAAATGCATGGATGCTGGTCTGTCTTTACAAGGACTCACAATAAGCCTCTCTGTGTAGCCCAGACTAGGGGAACAACAAATGCTTCCCTTCTAAGTCTACTGAGTCCCATCAACCTGCACGAAATTTCACCATTAGATAGTCATTCTGTTTTCTACAAGGCATTGTATCTACAGAAATTCTTGGCTGAAAAGGAAATCTTTCTATGGCTCACATACAAAGTAATTGGGAGCCTGAGCCATAATTAGGGCATCCTATAATCTAACAAAACCTTAGTGAACACAAATAGTGAACTCAATTGAAGGCCAGAGGACCCTCGGCAGCGTATGGTACAGTGTGGAGAGGTGGGCTTAGGTAGGGGGTTTAAGAGCAGTATCAAACTCAGAGTGCAGAGGGTCATAGAATAGCACTGAAGACGACTGTTGGCCACCATTGCAGATCTGAGAGAAGTTGCAGTCCTGCAGGATAATTACAAGTGCTTTCATATCGTGCTCTCCGATTTATAAGTTATTGCACACGTTACCCCGTTTAACACTCACAGCACCCCTCTGATGTAGATATTTCCAGAGGAGGAAACCAAGAGTGAGAGAAGACACAGGACTGGCTCATGGTCACCCGGCTGTGAAAAGGAAGGTCTCACAGGCCCTGGGCCCTCCTAACTCACCACAGGTCTCCCAGGACGTGCGGCCTCATGCTCAGTGCCCACCTCTGCACTCGGCACTTCTCACTTCACACCACTTCTGACAAATGTCAGGAAACATGGTGACGAGCCCAACAAAATCAGACTCTGGCTTGGATCTCTGTGAAATAAAGGGCTGGGGATGTGTGATTGGGCACAGACACACACACACACCACAACACACATGACACACACAGAGGATCACCGAGGAGAGTAGCTCTTCTAGGTTTATAATTCAGCCCAAGGTTATCAATGATGAAAGCGTCGGAGCTTTGCTCTGATCTCTGATTTTACCCTGACTTTCAGTTTTCTACTTCTTGTGCCTCTTCTCCACGCCTACTTTTTAGTGGCCTTTGTTCTTCGTTCCTGGGCCATCTGGTTGTGAAGTATGGTAGGAGCACAGTGCAGCAGGCGCATGAGAAAGCAGTGCAAAAAAACAGTGGGAGGAAAACAAAAGACGTGAAGATCTTGAATTTTTTATTTCTCTTTTCAGATTGAAATATCACCGCTCCAATTTGGATGCAAAATTGCAAAGAGGGCATTGAGTCTTTGAATGGGAGATTGGCAGATGTAGGTGGAAGAAAGGACAGCCCCAGGCCACCCTGTAGGTCAAAGCCTGGCTGGGGCATGAGGGGCCACGTCCCACGAGTTATCTCTGGACCTGTGACATGTATCGGAGGGACCACGTCAGCAACCCTGCCTCCAATGACCCCCGTGCTACAGTGCTCAGGCCTTGGCACCACAGAATTTATCTTTCCCGGAAGCTAAAGCTTTGAGCCTCCCGTTTCGTAGAGAGAACACGTGTGTCTACATCCGTGTGATCCACCACGTGAATGCATGCAGCCACTACCTCAAATGTCATAAATCCTCTCTCTCTCCCCCTTTCTGTCTGCCTGTTTATCTACAATCTGTCTATTTAAATTCTTTTTAAACAAGAAGGGAATATCTTTATGCCTGTTTGTAGGAATATTCTACATCCATCTGTTATTTACATCATTCGTTTTCCTGAGGTGTCTCCAACAAATCCTGGCTGGATGCACTGTATGTGTTATTAATAAAACAGCTGTAAAAATATTAACTGTACGGCCTAATTGTCAGCCCTGATTAGGAGCCAAGTTTATCCCCGGACGGATGCGGAGACTCAGAATTTGGGCTTCAATCCAGATCTGACCCTTGCAGCTCACTTTACATTTGATTCTTTGACCATTGAAGCTGCTCTGGCTTCTTTTTTCGCCCCCAGGGAGCTGTGCATATCCGGCTCACTGGCCTCCTGGCTCCTTCAGGTGGCGCTGCTCCAGCTTCCTGAGTGCTCGGGCCAGGGCCTCTACCCCATCCCGCCTCGGCTCCCCCCGCCCCACTCGAGTTAAACTTAACAGCCATATGCTCCATAATCACCTTTCAGTAACTTAAAAGATGAGTAGAAAGATTGTCAGCATGGCTTCTTCCTGCACGCTGGTAGGAAATAGCGTTTGGAAACTCTGCATTGGAAAACACATCTCTCTTACAAGCTATTGAGTTGGAATACCAGAAAACCCACAGGGAGGGGCTCCAGGGTGATCCTCCCATACCGTCCAGAATTAGATCAGTCTTTCAGACCGACCTTCTGGATATGGAAGATAACTGAAAGGTGATAATACATTATAGTGTAAGCTAACTGTTCAAAAGAAAGCAAAAGAGGGCAGAAGTTAGCAAATGAGACACTTCGGTTACTGTTCCCCCGCCTAGCTAGTGCCTAGGTGAGGACAAGCTGTTTATTGAAGGGCACTGCGCAGAGCAAACCTTGATTCTGGCCCAGAAAACCTTGGCCTTGTCTGTCTTAGCATCTAGTTCTTGGCTGATGGGAAAGCAATGGGAGGAGGCTGGTATGATGCTTTGCTTCACTACAAATGAAATAAATAAATTATCTGCCAATGTTTCATAGAGCAAGGGCTTCATAACAAAATTAAAGCTGATAGCCTCAAGAACACTTAACATAGCTGTGATTAATTGTTAAAAATTTGGATAGATTTGATGTTTCGGATTACCCTTCTGCAGGGAGTATTTTATGATCACGGTACTCTAGTGGTGTGCTTTGGAAATTTTATAGCAGTGACCTTCGGTTTTGCTTATTTTTCCAGGAGGATTCCAAGTTGGCTTTCTTGCCATATAAGATTACTCCTTAAATTATCTCTAACCTCACAGGTTCCAGGCTCCCCTTGAAAATGTTTCCAAAAAGACAGCATGTGCTGGGGTCACCGTCCAACTTCGACCATTAGTGTCAATATTAACGATCGGATAGGGTATAAATGGTCTGCTCGACGTGTACATTTTTAAATCATCGCTTCTAAAGGGAAACCATACCTTTGTCTCTCACAGAGGTGATGCAAATTTAAGGAAAGAAACCCAACACGTCTCATTACCATCTCTTAAAAAAGTGGTGAGCAGGATAATTATGAACTCATCACGTAATCTACTGGAAAGTTGAGTGTGACAGAAAGTTCAACATCCTACTGTCTGCTTTAAAAATACACCTTGTGTTAGACATGGTTCATTGTCTCCTAAAAATGTGTCCATTGTAAGATGTGTTTGTCTAATAAGTGGACCAGATTCAAATGACTTTGTGGAGATAGACAATTTTTGGCCTTGAAAGGATTAGTAATTGCTCAATGTTTTAATGGCTCCACTTCCTTTTTTCCCTTTGTTTCCCATATGTTACTTGAGTTTAAATGTATTGGTGTTTCATGGCCCATATCTTATCAATGTATGGCAATTGAATGGTTTTCCAGTGCAGCAAAAGGGAAACAGCAATCCTAGCCTTCATGAGAGTAACGCTGCACCTTATCTTGCATGCATAGCTTCCCCAGCTCCTAGCAGATGACCGTGGGCTGATTGGGACTCCATGTTCATTGACAAGTAAACTTCCCTGGTGAATAAAATTCTCTGCGTGGCATAGCAGAGGGGACTAAATTTCATCCTGCCTTCGATTTCTGTATTTCACTCTCAGAATAAAAATGCTTTCAGCGATTTGTTATCTGGCTTAGATGCTTATTTATGTACTTTTTATGGTGCTCAGCTCTACGTGAGGCACCAAGATGAACTTACAATATGCTTCCTGCCAATCAAAATGGTACAATTGGTTTGCTGGGCCAGGATATCACGTGTGGGAGGCACTGATTGTATAAGTTGGTCTGGAGTGGTAGTAATGGAAACTGGCAGATAGGATGTTCAATATTAGGGAAGAGTATTGTGGAATTAGTTACAAGACAAAACTTTGTACAAAAGACAAAGCAGGAGCTGGGCCATGAAGAAAGCCGAAAATGAAAAGAAATGTGTAGTTTAAGATTGAAAACTTGGTATGCCAGTGTATACTTTGTTGAGCTTCTGTCCTAACGCCCTAAAGCTAAATAACCTTTTTTTTTTTTTTTTTTTTTTACCAGATGGAGGCTGGCTGGGGAGCTGAAAGTATGGAAATAAGACAAGCTTTTCTTATAATCAATGTTTATGATGTGAAAAAAAAATCTGCACTCGAGTGTCTGGTATGCATTAATAACTGAATATGTTTAAGACAGACCAAATTTTATGTCATCATTAATGTCCATTAAAACTCAGCATTCTGAGAAGATGAGAAGATAATTTTTTGGCTTCTGGAGATGAATGGGATAAATGGTCCGTGGGGTGTTTGATTACTAGAGAGAAGGCTAGTGAGGGAACAAGTTTCTCTCTTGCCATTCTGGAAATCTTAAAGAAATTTTCAAATGACAGATGCAGGAGATATTGACTACTTAAAACAAAACACTGACTTTCCATTACTTTCCCCTGGCAGAGGAGTAAAATTATTAATCTCAGAGGAGATAGCATTTTGTGAGGGGGGAGGTAAGATCCTGATGGGTCTCTCTCTCTCTCTTTCTCTTTTTTAATAAATGATAACCCCAGTGTCTTAAGAGGCAGGATGATGAAAAGAGAGAGCTAAACTTTGCTACCTAAAAAATTGACTGGAATTTGGGAATTAGTCACTGATGCCTCATAGTTGGTTAAAGAAGGCTGAGAAACTTGGCAAGAGACTGGCAAGGAGCCTGAGGCGAAAGACCGCCAGTGTGAAAGTCAATGTGGAGTGGATGGCTGGGGGACTTTCAAGAATAGTGGTGATTAATGTTCAATTGTCAATTGTTTCCAATTCTGTGCTGGGGCTAAACCACCTTTTCCTGACTTGAAAGCTTCAGTAAAGATCTGTTCCAGTAGACATGGGCCTGGAGATGTGTTCAGAGTGTTGGGACAGAACGTCAGAGTGAGGCAGTGTTCTGCCTGGGTCAAAGCAGTAAAGGAAGAAAATGCTGGTCATTGGAACTGAGAGAGCTAGTTTGGAGGCAGGCTGCAGAGAGACTGGCCCAGGAGAACACACGCCGGCCCTTGGTAATCCCGAGAGGTGTCAGAGAGAATCTGGAGGACTTTCCACTGGACATAGGACAGAGACTTGGGCCATTTCATTTGGATAATAAAGAAAAGGAAGTTACCAGGCTGCTGAGATCTACATAACTTCTAGCCATGCTAAACCACCTAGCTGAACAGAATAGCAACATACCCATCCATTCACCCATCCACCCAACTGTCCATCCATTTAATTAATATGAAGAGCCTACCATGTGCAGATTACTACACTACAGGAGATGGAATTTCTTTCTTTCAGATTTTAATTTTAAGAATTAATGTAAACACAAAACACATTACAGAAATAAAATCCAAGTATCTGAAGACTAGAGTGAATAGCAGCCAACCCGTGTGGCTAGAATGCAGGGAAGAAAGAGGTAAGCGTTGACTGGAGTGGTTACGAAAAGCTTCAAAATAAGGTTGGACTTTATATGGGTCTTGGTCACTGACTTGAATTTGGAAAAGAGATAAAGGAAGGAGAATACCATTCATAGTAATTATTTATGTTTATGCACTAATACTTTATAATTGATCATGCACTTTCATATACAATATCTGAATTGTCATCACAACTAGTCTGTGAGGTAGATAATATTAACCCCATCTTTCAGATGAAGGTACTGAAGCTCACAGTTTAAGTGACATATTCAGAAACATAAAATTAAGCCATACGGCTGATTCAATAATCAGAGCAATTGTTACTAATTTCCTCCCAGATTCAGAAACATTCTTTGACTTGCCTATCATTGTGATGGGTGCCCTATTAAAAGAACAGGATGGCCTTGACCAGTGTGGCTCAGTTGGTTGGGTGTTGTCCTGCAAAGCGGAAGGTCACCGGTTTGATTCCCAGTCAGGGCACATGCCTGGGTTGTGCATTCAGTCCCCAGTCAGGGCATGTTCAAGAGGCAAGCAATAGATGTTTCTCCCTCACATCAATATTTCTCTCCCCTTCTTTCTCCCTTCCTTCCCCTCTCTCTAGAAATAAATAAATAAATAAATAAATAAATAATATCTTTAAAAAATTGAATAGAATTTATAATGACATCTAAAGTCACAGAAGATAAAAATTAGGAAAGATCACTTATTCATTATTCATCTGAATGTCCAATTTCCCATTCTATATGAAGTGATTTTCAAAAATGCTATGAATGTGTCACTTTTCTGGAATGCATCATAGACATTTAAAATAAAAAGATTTCTTTGAATAATTTCCTGTCTAATGTCTCAATCTACAGTGGAGAGAGAATATTTGGGCCTTGCTAAATGCATCTATCACGTACCAGCCCTGCTTATTACTATGCTAACGATATGAATAGTACCAGAGGAATACAAACTCTAGTTTCTGCCCTGAAGAAGCTTCTTCTAATCTGTTCTGTGGACCTTTTCTCCCTTCATGAAAGAACTACAATAACTTGGGCTTCCACCTAAAAGCTTAAACATAAGAAACATTATACCGAGTTAAAATAAGCATCTCCTAACATTGCATTTCTTAGAATAAAAAGCAACTAATATAAGCATTTCCTTTCCCTACTCTCATTCTGGTTATACGAAGTTAGAGTAGTAGTCCTAATGTCCGAGTTGTGCTTATTCCCACACCTGTAGGGGAAGTGAAACTATCCATCCCCCTTGGTACTTCACGCCCCTCATCCACTCTCCTTAGGCCTTTGAGTAGCTTCAAGCTGGCAGATGGGGTTTTAAAGAATTTGAGATGAAGGATAGGGACAACTGGAACCATAGGAAAGGCAGGAATGTCTCAGGTGGTGGCAAGAGAGGTGATGGATTTTCTAGCAATGGGCTTCATGTGAGATGTGTGCCAGTGAGGAATTTATGTGGGATGATGCTCTGAGAGACACCACACACCGTGCACCGCACCGGCCGGGAAGGCATCGATGACCTTCCCAGTGCATATGACCATAGTCAATGGTGCTGACTGCTGAGAAAGCCCCCTCTACAAAATACAGGCCTGCGTGATGCTAGAACGCCAGCACGTGGCCCCGACAACAGGTGAATAGGTGGTTAAAGAGACAATGGCACTAACGGAGACCAACAGAGGCTACGGAAGGAACTCCCCTTGATTTTCCTCACAGCACATACACAAATCAACATTTTTAAGGTAGGCAAACAGAATTTCCTGCTAATCAGGTGCATGGGAACTCAAAGCAGGTTTAATGTTATAATGACTGAAAATGTTACAAGTGCTAGTCTGTGCCCCTAAGTACAGGAAAAGATGCATGCATTGATAGACAGCTGATCCTCACCATGCACAGATTCCACTCTTGAGAATTTGCCGACCTGCAAAGGTTTGTTTGTAACCCTCAAATCAATACTAATGATGCTCCCATGGTCTCTCATGGACATACAGGGAACAGAAAAAAAAATCACGTCTTCTGACACAGGTTTCCAATGGGAAGTGGAACAAGGCCACACTGCCCACCTGTCTGAGCTCCCACTGGAAACACGTGTCCCTTTTGTGGTCTGTGCAGTGCCACTTTTTCACATTCTGTGCTTTTCGTTGGTGATTTTTCTGCTTAAAATGGCCCCAAGTACAGTAATGAAGTGCTGTCTTGTGTTCCTAAGCACAAGAAGGCTGGGATGTGCCTTATGGAGAAAGTACACGTGCTGACTCAGCTTGGTTCAGCTGGAGTGAGGGCGCCGTTGGCCACAGATTCCAGGGAATGAATCAACAATATAAATTAAAATGTCTTTAAACAAACACATGTATTAAAAAAAGGTTGTATGTTGATTGGTTGACCAGAATGTGTGACCAGGGCTCCCAGGAACCTAACCCTGTGCATTTTATAGGAGCGATGGTCCAGGGCTCGCTAACTCAGTGTTCATGGTTACTATGGAACGTAACTGCCACAACAGTGAGAACTGACTGTACTTATGTGAGGGGAGACCCCCCAAAACCCAGAATTTATTCATAAAATATGTGTATTTATTCTTACACGTTTAAACTTCAGTCACCCTCGAAATACTCTCCATTTGATGCAATATACCTACTGAGACATTTTTTTTCCCATGGCTCAAAACAGTGTTTGAACTCGTCAATTTTGATGCCTTTTAGTGCTTCCGCCCTTTTTTGTTTCACCTCTTTCACATTGGCCAAATGTTTCCCTTTGAGGGCTTTTTTCATCCAGGGAAACAGAAACAAAGTAGCTTGGGGCGAGATCAGGGGAATGGGGAGGGTGGGGTGCCAGGGGTCCCGCGGATTTTGCTCAAAAACTGCTAAACACTCAGTGCTCGCAGGTGTGGGCAGGTGAGCTTGTAAATAACCCATCATGAAATGCACAAAGACATTGAAGGAGTCTTCAAAAAAATTCACTGAAGCCGAACACAGCCTCTCACAACAATGCCAGCTATACCTTGACACAGATGGATTCCTACAACACTCACCCCGTGGGGGAAACCTGTCCTGCAAGGAGCCTGCCCTCCAGAAGATAATTCAGGTTTTTGCATGCCCCCCCTCACATATTCTTTGATTCAACTTGCTATGTGCAAACCATTGTACCATGCATCAAAATAAAAATAGGGAATAAGGTCTGAAATTTCCACCAGATCCTTAAAGATTGCAAACATACCACATGCTACAGAGCGGAATTCAATACAGATTCTCACTCAGGAAGTGTCTTGAGCCTTATCCAGAGGGTGGTTATTTCTGGAAGGAAAGAAGACAGTTTATAAGGCAACCTCATTTATAAAAAGGCCCCTAATAAGAACCCAGAGGACGGCTCCGAGGACATTTACAGGGTGGCTCCCAGGTGCTCGGGGTCACTGTTTCCTGTTATAAACACCGCTCTAATTTTCCAGGAGGTTTGGTGAGCATCTGAGCTTGGATGAGACTTGGCATGCTGCATCCCAGCATGGGAGTTTATGTAAACAGGCTGTAAAATAATCAGCTTGACCCTTTCCAAATGTAGGCAATGTTAAATAACAAACAGGCCGGCAAAAACATGCACACCGACCTATGCCTAAGAGAATGTTGGTTTTTGCACCTGTATAAATGAAAACTGACGAGTTTACAAAATGAATGTGGCAAATGATTAGTGATAATTGACCTTCAAGGGAGGAGCCCTCAAAAGTCAGCTGCTTGCTTTGGGGCCAACTTTAAGTCCTGGACCGTATTAACCAGATTTGGTGTTTTGTCGCACTTGGGAAATTCTGGTGCCAAAGGAGTGATTACAGTCCTCAGGTAAGCCTTATAGATGACTGGGGCTGACTGCTCACGTATTTCCAAGACCTGGTAGCAAAATAATAATTCAAAGGTGATAAAGAAGTCTAGAAGGTCAACACCTGGGGGATGAAGATTTCGGGCTGTTTTGCTCACTGCTGAAACCTCAGCACCTAGAACAGAGTACTTGGCACTGTTGAATTGCTTGTTGAATTAGGTCCGTTTAGCATCTCAATCTGCTGTGACTCCGCCCATCCTTATGTTTGTGGATAGAGGGCATCCTGTATCGTGGGCTCTTTCCCACACCTGTGCTTTTTCACGCCAGCCTCCACCCTGCGCCCTGGGCAGCCAGCGATGTCAGGCCCACAGGAAACCAGAGGAAGAATCCAACAGCCTGTTGCTCAGCAGAAAGCATCAGGTACCGGTCCACCAATATTGCCTGGGCCTCCATTCCCAGGGGTCTTGGTCCCGACCATTTCTGGAGGAGTTTCTGAAACATCTGCGTTTTTGCCTGACATGTGAGAAACTGTATAGTGGGGATCGCAATTTGCATTTCTCTTATTAGAAGAAAGGGTGCACATATTCTCACATGGTGAAGGGCCACTGCCTTTCTTTTTTAGGGAACAGTCATTTCGTTTCCCTAGTCCATTTACCTACCAAGTTATTGTTTTTTCTTCTCTATTTTTAGAGGCTCTTTATATACGTGATGTGTTAACCTTTTGTGACAACAAATTGCTATTTTTTCCTAGTTGTCATTATTTTTACATTGCTTAGAGGTTTTTTTTTCCTTGCAAGTTTTTTTTTTTTTTTTAATGCTATCAAATTTAACTATATATTTCCCCTGAGACTTCTGGACTTTGTTAAAGAGTTGAGACAGTTTTCTTCATCCTAGTTATGGGAGGAGAATACCCATCTTCTCTTCAAATATGTATAGTTTCATTCATTTCACATTTAGATCTCGGAGCCTTTTGGAATTTATCCTGGTATACAATGTGAGAACTGGGTCCAATTTTATCTTTTTCCATATGGCTATCCACTTATCCCAACACCACTTATTTAAAAGTCCATCTTTCGCCACCGATTTGAAATGCCATCTTTATTGTGTATTAAATTTCCATATGTAATTACGTCTATTTATGGATTTGCTATTCATTGATCTAGTCATGTGCCTATACCATTCTTTATTAATTACAGGGGCTTTATAATATGTTTTGATATCCGGTGCAGCCCATCCCCATCTGCATTGCTCTTTTGCAAGGATTTCCTGACTACCCTAGCTTACTTCTTCTTCAAAATGATGTCTTCGGGATAACATTTGATTTATAAAGTAACCAAGGGTGAAACTGACCCACTCCATACTATCCAAGACATTGATATGTCTTTCTGTTTCTTTAAGTCTCCTTTTGCATCCTTTAGTAGTGTTTTTAGTTTTCTCTACATAGCTTTTGCACAAATTTTGTTTCTCTTTATGCCTTGGTTTGTTATCATTATCATAAACATGTCTGCTATATATCTTCTAGCTACTTTTAGTTTGTATTTATGAAGACTGTTCATTTTGGTTTCTTTCCCTATCTGCCACCTCACTGAATGATCTTTTACCTGTACTGCTTTTCACATTGAGTCTTCTGGATTTTCCAGTTGTGTCTTCTGCTATAGGAGATGTTTTTACTCTTCCTCTCCGTTTAGTATGCAATGCAAGGGTTATGCTGGTTGCTTTTTTACTAGCCATTATATTATGAGCATTATATATTATCATTAAATGGCCTTTGAACCATAATTTTAATGGCTCCATATATTTTATCATATGGATGTGGCGTTACTCAGCCATTTTCAGCTTGAAATTCAGTGTTTCTCCTTTCTACTTGGTGAATGATGTAGCAGTGACCGTGTCCAGTTTGCACATATTTGTGCACATTTCTGATTGTGTCATTAGTGTACACCGCTAGGAGTGGAATCATTAGGTCACATAGCTCGTCTGTTTTTAAGGATTTAAAAATACAAAAGGCCCTCCAGAAAAGGTGAACTGGCATATGCTCACACCAGCATTTGCCTTCCTTCATCACCCTCACAACTTAGTACTTAAGGAGTCTGTCAACTGAACGGGCAAACCGTACCACATCTTTATGTGCTGGTTTGTTGAGCAATCTCAGTTCAGCGTAGGTGCATCTATGGAATGATTTTATTGAGAAGTAGAGTGTGAGGGGAAGAGACCAGTACCTTATTTTACTTACATGCACACAATCCTTGCTTTGGAGCCTGACCGTTTTTCTGGCCTAGACCAACGAGAGACTGATAACGCTGTATGGTAGGCGCATGCAGCTGCTGGCTCTCCAAGGGGTGGGTGTGAAGTTTTTTGGATTTGTTGGATTCTCTGGAAGGCCTTTTAGGATCCCCTCTCCACACATCTCTGCCGCGGGAGGTCTCGCTCTATCTCTCTGTCCCTTCTCGGTTCCTACCACTGGCATGACCTCATCTACTGAGATGCTCAAGAAGCTATCTCAATACTAGCCACAGTCTCGGTGTCCGCATAACCCACTAGAAACTTGTGCCTCCTTGGGGATACCCACTGGCCCGAGTGGAGGTCACACCTCTGTCCCCTCATCTCGTGACTGTCTTCTAGTTCCCTTCCCTGATCAGACAGGCTCAGGAGCCGATCAGAAAGCCTGTCTACTCCTGAAGCAGAGATCCAGAGAGGAAATGAATACTGGTCTGCCTATCTGTTAGCACTGACAGTCTCAGCGGGCGATTCTCTGTGGAGCTCCTCTGCCTTTCAGGCTGAGTAGAACTGTGGGAGGGAAAGCAGCCCCCGCCCTCGTCCATGGGAGAGAGGAATAACCTCTGCTGTGTGACACTCTGCGTGCTGCCTGACCACTCCCAGTTGGGATTCCTGGTCTCTCCTGTCCCCTGCCTGTCCTCTGCTTATATGATGGTGATGGTCCTGGGGGCTGGCAGCTCCGTCACGGGTTGAACACTTAGCACCCGTTGTTGTTGGCTAGGGACCCAGAGCACTGATTCCAGAGCGAAAGTAGAAGCCCCCTCCACACCCTGGTATGCTGGTTTGTATTTGTACCTCTTTGCTCAGAAGATTAAACATTTTTCATATGTTTATTAAAAACCTTATTATTCTTTTTATGAATTGCCTGCTTGTGGCTTGTTCTTTATTCTTCCGTGTCTCCCTCTTTATCTATCAAAGCTTCCTCCTTGTAAAGCAGGCTGACCTGAGTTCTCAGGCAGCACCCCCTCATAGCCTCCCTGGTTCTGAATTCAACACAACAGCTTTCCAGTTGTAGCTTCTGCCTGTAGGGTGTCGGCATTAGCATTCAAGTTACAACGCGCGAAGAAACAGGATACACAGATCCACTGTTTGATATTCAGCAGCTGCTTTATAAATTTATGCTAAATATGCACAAACAGTGATATACATATTTACATGTATGCATGAATACCTATTATATAAAGATATGACACGATGTTCAAAATCAGCTTTTTGCCTCCCATTTAATTTTTCTGTAACCTCTCAGTCATTCATTCACTCTGATAACAGCAGTGTTAATCAGAGAATCAGTTTATAGCCCTACCAGGTGGCGAAAGGCTTTTCCAAGTGACCTCTGGGGGACCCTTCTGGCTATCTTCTGGAAACTCGGAGATTGCAAACATGCGTGTCCCCACAATGCTGCATTCTGACCACGTTTCATCTCTAAGTCCTGCCCCCATGGAAGTTACGTAAAGCCACTGGAATCCACGAAGGGCACTTCATGCCTTCCCTGGGGTTACTGTGGTATGGCTTGTATGGGCAGCCCTAAAATCGGAAGAGCAGCTCTAACCTGAGCATTGCGTACGAACATACGGTCAGGCTCCTAGAAGATTCACTTCGGACTTCTCTGCAAAGGAGATAAGTGGCTAAGACTTCTTGGCATTTCTTGTGAGTTCATGAACTCTTTGGGAGAGAAATAAAGTGGGCTTCATGGAATATCCTGAAATCTCCAGCCGTCAGAGCTGAAAGCCGGGAAGCTGAACCTGCAAGGTGGGGAGGGCGGGAGAGCTCTTAAAGGACGAGAACGAGTGGCGTTTTGACGTTACTATGGGGATTGCTATAGTAACAGTTCTGCTCCCCCTTCGTTTATTAAGTTATCTTGTTGTGGAACCAAAAGGTAAACCAAACATCCAAAGAAACAATGGCTTTAAGGGGATTTTGCTGTTCCTGCCGCCCATGCTGAACACTTCAATGAAAGGACTTCGAGCGAAAAGGACATTGGCAGACAATTTAATGTAATCGAAGGAATGAGACTCCTCAAGGTTTCCTCTGAGACCAGAAAAATAACAGCTGATCTATGTCATCATACAGCGTCGACTTTGAGAATTTATCAGACCTGAGAGGCAGCCCTCTGAGACAACAATGGGATCAGCCCCACTCCCTCACACCCTCCCTCGCTCCTGCTCTTCTGTCACTCGGTCAGAAAATAGCATGTGTGTGTGTGTGTGTGTATATATATATATATATATATATATATATATATATATATATGCTGTATATATGTGATATATATACATATATATGTGATATAAAATGGGGAAAATTAAGCTAACTAGACAAATAACCTTAATCTTGATGGACTCAATGGGTTTAAATCCAGTATCCCACCCACTGCAGGCCCACAGTCTGCACTGGAAACAACAGACCAGTTAGAATTGGGTGGGGTGAGTGGGAAGGGGAGGAGGGGGAAGAGGAGGAATGGGTGGAGGAGGACAAGAGGAGGAAGCAGAGAAGGCCTTGGGAATGTCTTGAGGTGGAATTTTCTGCCTCCTGTCCTCTCCTGGGCCCCTTTCTTCTTGGACCCTTGGCGATCTCTGCCAGCGTAGGGGAGTTATCCTCGGATGAAGAGGCAGTGACTCTCTGAAAGCCAGAAGGGGGTTGGGAGGAAGCACGTGTTTGGGGCCTGCCCTATTGTAACGGAACTCTGTAGTAAGAAACACAGTGAGGTTGTATGAAGGAGACAAATGAAACAGAGTAGCCAGGAAAGGCAACTTTGAAAAAAACACGCTGCATCCATAGAAGATCATTAATAATGTGAAAAATTCAAGCGAGTAACCAATTGGCTTCACCCCCAGCCCCTTAATTATAAGGGGAATGCTCCAGAGTGGTTCCGAGGGGAAGTTTCCACTGATTTTAGGCGTGTCATCGTTACAAGTCAATCAATCCATTGCTTGGTGCAGGAAGTCAAGGTTGGTGAATGGAGGGGTCCCGGGGGAAAGCGATGGCTAAGCGGAGATAAGATCCATCAGGACCTGGAGGAGCGACTGAGTCTAAAAGGGGATTTCAGGGGACAGTCAGAACAAGTGCTGTCCTAAGACCGTCACGCGTGTTAATGCAGCGATTCACACAACAGTCCTCGGAGGCTCTTCCTGTCACGTCCTGCACCTCCAGGGGGGAAAGCTACCACAGAGACAGTAAGTGACTTTGGCTACAACAAAACATTCTGTAAAGATAAGGACGTGATTTCGAACCCCCGCAGCTGATTCCAGGGTCTGGGTCCTGATCCATGACCCTGTCCGGCTCCCTGAAACCAGCTTGTGCAAAATAGGTGAGACAAACGCCAAAGCCACTTTCTAATAACTTGGAGAAAGAGCAGCATGAAGGAGGACAGAGAATGGACTAACGAAGGTCCGTGTCTGTGGAAGCAGACAGCCTCCCGGGGCTGGAAAGCCCACTGGGCAGAACACCGAAACCTCCAAGGAGAAAAAGCAGGCACAGGACGGCCCTCTTAGAAAGCTCTAAAACGCACTGAGGTCTAAAGCTTCTTTCTCCCCAAACTAAACTAAATCCTCAGGGTTCCCCTTGTATACCTTGTTTATAGGAACAGAACAAGGCATTATCCCTTTCTTTCCTCTTTCATGGTCTTGAAAAGTCAAGCTCTATAGAAAGAAAGAACCAAGCATTTGGATTTTATATTGTAACTGTCTGAGCTGGAGAAGCAGTTTAGAAATCTCCACCTGCAAGTCAATACTAGAAGCACATTTAAATCCTCACGTGCCAATGCCAGTACCTTCAAAGAAATGGAAGTGCATGAGTGACCCATGGACATGGGTAGCAGGTTGGGGATAGACTGTGGGAGTGGGGTTTGGGGCGGGACAGATGAGGGCAGAGGGGGAAAATTGGGACAACTGTAATAGGGTAAACAAGAATAAAATTAAATAAAAACATCAAAAAATCCAAGCCTCTATTATACATCAATAAAACGTTGAAACAGCCCTTGGCCTCATATTTAGCAAGCCCTCAGTTTTTATTTGGGTCATTTTGTTATACTTCGTCTTTAAAAGTTTCAAGGCTTTCTCTCTCCACCAATGGCTGAAAAAGACATCAACGCAAAGGTAGGAAGAGGCTTGTTTGGAGAGCTGAAGATGGAAAGGATATGGGTCACAGTTTCCATGGTTAGGCTGCTCTAAGGGGAGGGAAGGACGGGAGCAAGTGAGCTTCCATAAAGAATTCACATATGGAGGGTGCGTGACGGCAGGCCTGTGCTTGTGCGCACACATGTGTGCTCGCGGGCAGCGGCAGCTGCTGCTGGGGAAGAAGGAGTCTCCCCTGACTGGGATTAGCCTTCCCCTAGGCTGGGCATTCGCTCACAAGACACGTCTCCCTGACTCTCCGAACCCTGCTGATCATGCCAAGTCTCTCGTGCCGCGGGGACCCCAGCTCTCCTTCCCACACAGCCCGAGCCCGGGGAGCCCCACATCACTCTAAGTAGGGGGTTCCTGGTCTGCAAGGACGGGCAAACATGGAAAAAATATGATGGCACTTGGGAAGTCTCTAGAAGTCATATATCCAAATGCCCGGGGCGGGGGTGGGTGCGTTGGGGAAAGAGAAGGCCAGGAGGAGAAGACAAGAAAGCATTAAACGTGTGAAGTGTCCTCACATTTTATAAGCTGCCGACATGAAGCGAGCGCTACTTCACCACCCCATAGTAAACACGAGATTACTAGGCAATTATATTGAAAACATTACAGAACCCCTGAAAATAATTGCCACGTTTAGGGCAGTTTTTCCGTCCCTTGATAACAGTATAGTTTAACGGGTAGCAACAACTGTATCACTTATTCCTCTGACATAAAATGCTACCAGCCATGCAAGTGCATGATCAATAATCCGGGTTTACAGTGGGCGTGCGGTCGTCCCCGGAGCTGTGGCTTCATGGGAAGTAATAAGAGGTAAAATGAGAAGCGAAACCTCCGGAAGGGAAATGCTCCGGCAGAGCGAGGACCCCAAAGGCCTCTCCGTGCATTTATTTTTATGGCACTCGAGGAACAATGTCAGAGCTACACTTGGCACTTTTAAAGGATTTGTAAATCAGCTGTGAACTGTTACCTCTGGATGGAATTTTTCCATTTGGGTATCATGGAAACGAGGGCTGGAGCTGGAGGAGAGGCCTGGGTGTGGGTGGAGAAAGTGAGCCTACGGGAGAGGAGAACATTTGTCTTTGAACTTCTTGCCATTTTTCACACGCCCGGGTATCAGAAAGAAAATTAAAGCATTGGCTTGGAGGCAGGCCAGAACCCTTTGCAAGTATTAATTTTTGCTGAAAAAGATGTTCCCGGTTCAGCCATTATGTACCCTGAGCAGCATATCTGAAATTGATTCAATAATTGACTGCTTTTGTTAAAAAAAAAAAAAAAAAAAAAAAGAAGAAGAAGAAGAAGAAGATGGAGCTGCTGATGGGAGGTCTGAGGGTGGGGAACTTTGAAAGAAGTGGAGACCGAGGAGTGGGAGACAGTGACCTGCGCTCCGCTGTGCATCATTCCTTTCTGGAGTGGCACAAACTCCGTCCGAGTCTGCACCAGCGCCCCCTGTCTCATGAGCCTGCGGCCTTTCTCTCCTTGAAAGAAAGGCAGCTCTGTTGAGGGCTGCCTATAGGCCTGACTCTGCTAGCCATGGTGTTTCCATGCCCTCATGAAATCTTTACAATAATCCCACGAGGTATGTGATACCCTAATTCCAGATTCTGACAAAGTGGGAACTGGTGTTCCGTGAGGCTATGCAACCAGCGTTACATAAGGTTTTAGTGGTAGGCTGGGACCCAGCCCAGCCCTCGGAATTCACAGCTTCCGCTCTGAACCCCTGCCGTGCCCCTTTTTATCCAATCCAATCACTGATTCTGCTGAGCTCAAGGGAGACCAACATGGACCATTACATACATAGATACACCCAAGGCCATCCTACCACAGTGCTTCTCAGCTTACATTTGTGAGCTTATTTAAATGTTAGAAATAGCCTAGGAAAGATCTTTATTCCTACTGTATAGAAGAGAAAACTGACGCTCATAGAGGTTAAGCCCCCACATCTAGCAGAAGGTTCTATGCCAGCTCTGCTTGCTTCCCAAACTCCTATTGCCACCGTAGCAGGCTGCCTCCTTAAAGTAGCCAGCTCAGCTAACCATTGAGAGCCAATCTGCCTAAACTCAGGTCTGCATTACGGAAAATATAAATCTGTCCTTTTGACTTGTATTTGGGGGTGTCAGTGAGACACCAGATACTTCAGAGTGCCAAGTTAGGAAGGTTGATATGATCTCAGCTCTGCATCAGCCTCTTGGGTCAGGCAAACATCTTCATTGGTATTCCTAAAGACCTTCTCTGCTCTTCATGTTCTATCATCTCAATGACCCGAATTCTATTCATGTAGCAAGGCTCAGCTCAAGTTTGCCTTGCTTCATGAAGTGTTCCAGGATTTCTCTTCCCATGTTTCCTATATAACTCCTATTATGCCCCTGATCTCCTGAGTCAGTGCCTATATGAGCAACATATTGTCCGTTATAGCTCTGGTTATACTCTGATTATAACTCTTGGTTTCTGACTTCTGACTCCTCAAAGGTTCCAGAAACTATACTAATATATAATTTTTTAAAATCCTATATGATTCTTATGCCAAGATTGGGTTCGTACATGAATACCTGTTGAGTTGGGGTTAAATTAAGTTCACATCCTCAGAGCCCTGAACATACATGATGTAAAAAGAAAAGAAAAGAAAATGGTTAATTAACTATAAATGAGACCACAGGAATAGTAAAGAACAAGATTGGGGTGCCTGGGATACTTCCCCAGTATCTTACACAGAACCAGTTCTCAGGTGCATCAGAATTACCTGTGAGTCCTGCTAAAACATATCTCTGCCTCTTCCCCTCACTCCACCAGGGTTTCTGACTCCATACGTCTGGAATAGAGCCTGAGAATTTGCCTTTTTAACAAGTTACCAGGAGACGCTGACGCTGCTGGTCCAAAGACCATGATGTGAGAACCACTTTGATTCTCCACCCTGACTGCACATTAGAATTGCCTGGGGTGGGGGTTGAATATCAGCAGCCTGTCCCACACCAGACCCATGAAATCAGAACTCTGGGGAGCAGTCTGGTCTAGCAAGGCATTCGCTGAAGTTATCACACTGTTTTGTAACTGTCTCTTTGCTCCACTGACTCACCTCCTAAAACTGAGATCCTTGAGACTTCCATAGCCATGTTCATTTTCTAAAACAGCACTTGGCAAATAGAAGGAGTTCAGTAACTGTTCAATAAGAAAGAAATAAAGAAAGTAAGAAAGAAAGAAAGAAAGAAAGAAAGAAAGAAAGAAAGAAAGAAAGAAAGAAAGAGTGAGTATGGGGCAAGATTACTCTGTAGAAATATAGCAACCAGGGGCTCACCTCTGAGACTGAGGCAAGAGATTACCTGAAAGACAAGAGAGCCCCCACAACCTATGTGTTCTTTTTTCATCAAAAATGTGTTTGTGGTTTCAACATCTACGATTATGATCATACAGGTACACATCACACACATTCTGTCCATGCCACTCAAACCAAGGATCACACATACCAGCAAAGGCATACAGAGTCACACAGGCACCAATGAGCAGAGTTGGGCTGATATAAGGTTCATGGAGGACTGCAACCAAGTGGGCATGGCCTGTCCAGAGCTGAACTAAATTATTAAGTGCTGAGCCAGATTCCGTTGGTGCATTATTTATATATCCTCTTGAGAAAACAATAGGAAGGTCAAAGTCACTGATACTCAAATATTTGCTGAGCAGCTTTGAATACTTTTGGATCACCTACTTATTAAGCACCTACAAACAGTTATAGATCACGCGCCAAGCATAGCACCAGGCACGTTCTTCTGTTCTAACCAGACCCATTTGTTCTCTGTCCTCCTTAAAGCTCAGATGAGCCTTAATTCATGTCAATTCTCTCATTGAAAAGGCATCTCCTAACTTTCCCCAATCAGACCAAGGCATCATTTAGAGTCTGAATCAAAATAAATCTTCAACAGAATCCTTCCCTTCTTGATTAGCCTGGCCCTTACCTGATTACTTTTCCTTGGCAACTCCCTTAGCAATTAGTATTGAGCCCATGATTATTGCTTTGACTCACTGATGATTGTCCCTAAGACTCTCTCCTATTTATGTGTATCCAGTGTACAACATCTTCCATATTTCTCCAATAGCGCCTAATGCAGTGCACTGTGGTTGCTCATTAAATGTTTGTTATTGGAGTGAATTGCAAGCTTTTGGGGTGTCTCATTATTTTTCCCATATGCATCATCAGGAACGAGTCAGTCAGAGCCCTTTCATGCTCTGGACAGTCTTTGAAGTAGCTTGCTCTGGAAGCCCAATGAGTACAGGTCCCTGAATTCTGTAATTCTTTCTGCTCCACTGGGCTATGTCTCTTCAGCTATGACTATTCCCTTTTACACAATTACTTCCCAAATACATGTTGTTCATGGGTGCGGTGATTTTTCTCAAAACATGAGGATATATTTCATAAAGATTTACATTTTCAAAAGTGAACATTTTCTTTGACCCAGAACAGTGAATAATTTCTACCTAATTGATAGTCTTGCTTGGCTATTTAACTTAAAATTACTTCCATAAAATCTGCAACATATTTCTTTTATTGGGTTCTATACTGATTGCTTTTGGCTACATTCACACCCTAAAATTCCAATGGGTGTGAGCCAAAGCTGCATAGTTTTGTGGCTAATAATAACAATAATAATGAGCACATTTCAAAAGTGCTAATTACAAATTCAATTGGATTGTGCTCTCATTATAAATGCTACAGATTTTCTGCCAGGTTGCTACTTCATGACAGTATGTTTTCAAACACCTGTTTACCTTTATTATCACTAGATATATTCAAAAAGAGAAACTTTGAAAAGTTGAGATGCATATTAAATTTTGTGTCTTTGTAAAATTTGGAATCATTCACCCAGAGTCCTTAACTGCACAAATTAAAGTAAAATGAATAATTACCTATACTTTATGTAGATAAAGCATGGAAATTTCAAGAATTCTTCATTTATCTAATGGAATCCAAGAAAATTTCAGAGAGGGGGGTGTTGGTGAGCATGTAACAAACAGAATCATCCTGGTAATTTCCTTGCATCAAACCAAACTTTGCTAAATGTCAATTATACTTAAGGCTTTGTTCCATATGTGGAAAAGCAAGACTTCAAAGGTGGCTAAAAAACAGCCCTTGTGTAGAATCTACTGGAGGAGATTTTCCTGTAGACAATGTCATAAGGTGGTAAAGTCAGGAGAAGGAAAGAGAAGACTGAGAGAAAGGTTAAGTGTGGGCTTAACATATTAAACATAGGCATTAGGATTGGGGTGGGGTAGTGTATTTGCTTTTCCAGATTCCGTTCTGGTAACATGCTTGATGACAATCTTCCTGCATCGGGAAGCATGAGGACAATGTTGATGACGGGCAGCCTTTCAGACTAGCTCCATGTGTGGTCACTGTTAGAGTTCTTACCTACAGAAGGCAGAAGACCAGGGCTTGCTTTAAAAAAAAAAAACCCATCTCAGGAGTACGGCAGATGTTGTAGGCAGTGGTCCTCACTTCTGATTACACATCTGAATCACCTGGGGAGCTTTGGAAGCCCGTCATGGCCTCCAGGGAAAGGAAGCGGCACCTCTGGGAGTGGAGACCAGGCAGGAGTGTTTTTGTGAATCTCCCCAGGTGATTCCACTCTGAACTGAGTTGGTCGGTGATCGATGTATTCAATGTTTTCATAGTTCTTTAGTTTTGCCAGTGCCGTGAAAAACAGTTTTTTTTTTTTTCAGTGTGTCTGTGACACATAAAGGAGACCAGGACGGAGGTCAGCATTTCATGACGGGCTGTGACTCTTCGAATCTGGAGAAGCTCATCTTAGCTTGGTTGCAGGTTTTATTTGGCTTTTGGAAAGCAGATCAAACGTGGAGGTGTTCCCATGTGACAATGTGAGGATCATAAATAACAATGGCTACAGTGATTCAGAACTTATCAGGTACATGAAAACGTAGGAGTCTATAATACTACTTTAAACATAAACAAAAACCTTCCCTTGATCACCTTGGAGGTTGCTAGGGCACCAGCACATCATTCTAAAAAATGTATAAATTAAGAGGGAATCTTAAGCATCTCTTCTGCCTTCTCTTACTTGGACTAGAACTCAGGCTAATCAAATAGTTGATGAGGAAAGCAGTTCTTCTTTGTGTAGAAGAACTACGTGTACTAAATATAGAAAAAAAACACAACAGCATTAGAAAACTGCTATTTTCCACTCCCTAATGAAATAAAAGATCCAGGTAACAGCGATCAATGGCAGCTGAAATTATTATTGGAAAGATGGAGGGAGGTGGTTATAATGGATGGGTCAGGCAGATCACACCTGTATTAATTTTCTAGGGCTGCTGTAACAAATTACCACAAACTCAGTGGCTTAAAACATCAGGAATTTATTCTCTCATTGCTCTGGAGAGCAGAAGTCCAAAATCAGTTTCATTAGGTGGAAATCAAGGTTTTGGCAGGGCTGTGCTCTCTCTGGAGGCCCTGGAGAAGAATTTGTTCTGTGCCTCTTCTATTTTCTGGCAGCTGCTGGTATCCCCTGGTTTGTGGCTGCACCCACCTTTTCTGCGAGTGTGAAATCTAGCTTCTGCTTTCTTCTTATGGGGGTGTATGTGATTGCATTTGGATCTTAACCAGATAATCCAGCATGACCTCCCCATCTCAAGATCCTTAAATGAGTCACATCTGTAAAGAAAACTGCTCCCCTTGTGTGTGTGTGTGTGTGTGTGTGTGTGTAACATAACATCCATAGGTCCCAAGGATGGAAACATAGATATCTTTTAGGGAACTATTTTTCCTCCTACCACAGCACTGAACCATTGATCGATATTTATAATAAGACAAATGGGATAAATAAAGTATTCCTACTCACCCCCCGCCAAATCAACTCAATTTAATAATACCTCTAGCTAAAACTGATGATTTATGGGGGATGGAGGAACATATTAAATGACACCAAAAATATAATCAGCCAAATCCAGCAATTCTTCAAGACAAAAGACCCAATTTGCAATTTCTACACTAAATGCACTGAAGAAGGGAAACTATTACACATCAAAAGAGATATAAGAGCATAGTAAGCATAATCAGTATGGATAGAATCCTGTTTGGGTTCCGAAGTGAACAAAACAACTATTAAAAAGGCATAGTTGAGGCAGTAAGGAAAAATTGAACACCAATTGATATACTGAGGAATTGTCAGGTCTTGCAGGGGTCTGATAGTAATACTGTGATTACGTTAAAAAGTACAAGTTAGATGAACCTACTAACATATGTCAGAGTGAAATGACATGTCTAGGACTTGCTTTACAGTACCCCAACAACAAATAAATAAATAAAAGCAAATAAGCCATAAAAAGAAGTGAAGGTAGGGGAATACATGTAATAAAAACAGCAGATGTTAATTGTTGAAGCTAGGTGATGCATGTGTGATGATCTATTAAAGGGGCCTTTGTATTTTTATGCATGTTTGAAAATCTACCCTCTTGGTGCCCCAATGCCCCGAAGAATCCCACAGGTTCTGGGGGAGTTGTATGACTACAAGTGTTAATATCCTGCATCCTGCTCCAAAACACGAAGCTACTTCAGCCAGCAGGGAAGATAGCGGCTTAATATCCTCTGGCCTCCCTATTCTTGAGAGCCTTGTCCAGAAGGAGGAGGGAGCCTGTCTGCAAAGTGTAAAGATGGTGCTTGGACTTCTGGGGTCCTTGGACCTGAATCTGAATCTGAGCTTAGTGTGATGCTCTCCTGTACAACAGGTTGCGTGAGGGTTGCATGAAACGGCAAGTGCCCGGCAGACGGCAGGCCTGCCTAAATCTGTTTATTAGTGTTTGAAAGTCTTCACCTGAGCCTAACTGGGTTCAGAAATGATTGTACTTACGTGGTGAAATGCTGAGTAAGATTACCCTCATGGGAGACTGAGGTCTTCTCGAGGGAAATCACGTATTCTAAGGTGAGAATGCTATCTGAACAAGGCATTAGACCCCATTAAAATGAAAGGTTTCGTAACTGCAGGAAGAAATGGTTTCAGTCGCTCAAACCTATTTTAGAATCAATCCCATGGACTCACTCCTTGGTCTTGGAGTGAGGCAAGGCTATAAATAAAACTGGAAGAGCTGCTTTGCTAAAAATCAAAAACAAGCAAATAATGGTATTACATCGATACCCTGTGAACCAGGGGTGATTTCAAAACGTTTGGAAAACCACGTAAGGGTATCATCCAATCAGTACAGAACAGAGGCCAGCTGTGAAAACTCTGAAGCGCCCAAGGTCATTACTACCAAAAGATATGACGAAAGGGGAAGAAGAGCCATCCCATCCACTCTGTCAACAATCACAGTTGTACTCAGCACAGCACAAGTGCAGTATGACTGCCTTGGTAGCCGCGGTGGGAGATGGTTTTGCGTTTCTGTGGGTGGGCGCAGTGGCATGCCTTGTTTGCTTACTGCGACCTCCCTGTGAGCAAGTTGGGAGACAGCAGGCTGCCCCAACAGGCTCATTCACACAATTTACTCCATGCAAGACCAAGAGTTGCGGTAGAGGATTAAGAATTTTAAAATTGTTAGATTTTGAAGCGGCAGGGAAGGCATTTTGCTTTTCATGCAACAAAACAATTAAATTGGTAGCACGAGATAGCTGCATTCTCAGACGGTGTAATTAACTGGGGCGTTTAACTCATTGGGATGCAACGGTCGAGCTGCTTTTAAAGGTAAATGCAGAAGTGAATATTGAATTTAAGAATTCAATTGTTTGTTTGCACAGTTTTAAAGCCGGATGCTGGACAGAGTCACCCATCCGTCAGTCAAAGACAATTCTAAGGGGAAGATGACAAAATACATTTTTCTCCTAGTATAATCGCTTTCCTAACCCTGAGTTCTGAGACACTCATAAGGGCTGGCACTGAATTTAAGCTCCAAATCACTCAAATCAAAAAGAGCTACTCTCAGTCTGTCATCAGGAAGCAAGCTCTCCAAGGTGTATTTTTATCCCAGACTCAGATTAAGTTATGACAACTCACCTGGTTGGTTTCTGCCATTTGAGTAGAGAGAGGCATCAAAGTGACAGGACATCACTCTCTGTGTTCCTCGTGAGGTGTGATGGAGAAGAAAAACAAACCTGGGGGAACAGATTTCAAAGTATTTCTAAGACACCTCCAGATTGGAGAGATATGAGGCGCTGTTTACGCTTCTTCTTACCCAGGGCTCTTCTGAGGTTGAAACTCCTGCCTCTTCCCTAGCACTTATTTGTCTATTGGTGGGTTTATTTTACTGCTTCGGTCTTGAGGCATCTCCCTGTCCTTTATGGATCTTAAGACTTGCAGCCCTAATAGTCTGGGCTCGTTCCCAGTCATGCTCTCAAACCTTGGAGTTGTTCAGTGAACACCCTCCTCCCCTTGCTTAGCCATGGTAATACCTGGCTAATTAGCCTTTCTGTGGACCCGCACCCTTAGACCACAATGGGAAGTGATGGAATCTAGTGCTTGCTTAATTGAAATAGTAGGTAAATAGCTACATTGATATACATATAGATACATAATATATATTCATTATAGATTTACATATATGACAACTATATCTATAGAAATATCTATGTATCTATGATATATAATCACAGATGTTCCAGCCATAAGGACCTCCTCCTCCATGTCTTACATGGCTGTTACAGCTAGCCATCCCCTCATTTTCCAGATAAAGTACACTTTGCTGGTTTTGTTTCAGTCAGTTTAGATGATAATTGCACATGTATCTCAAGTTTTTCCATCTTGTTTTTTTCTTTCTTACTGTATTTTTTTATAATTCTTTTTCCTCCTTCTCTAACTTCTTTTGAAGTGGTTGAGTTTCCCTTATTCTCATGTTTTCCTTTACTAATTTGAAATATATATATATTTTTAACTGGGTCCTGCTGTGATAGGGTCTTAGAACACTTCAACTCTGACCACTGCCTCCCACCTTACATGCTGTTTTGACCAATATGTAGTCCACTATTTTGTCCAATGTGTAATTCCACCTTAATTTTGAATCCTGCCAAATTATTCATCTAGCTATTTTCATTGCTGTTGTTTTATATAATCACAGATTATTTATATAAACCCACATATTTACCAGTTTCTTTGTTTATGATCTTGCATCTTACTCCTTGCTTTCAAGTTTAAATTCCTTTTTCCTGACCTACATCCTTATTCTGAGCATCCAGCATGGGTCCGATAGTGGTGAGCACTTGGTTTTTACCTGATAATCTACTTCACTCTTATTCACGAGTCACAGAAGCTGGATGGAAACATCTAGGTTGACAGTTTTTCCCTCAGGATTCTGAAGATGCTATTCCATTGTCTTTTGCATCTTCCTCAAGTTGAGACAGTACAGGTAGTGTGATTGTTCTGTGAGAAGTGATTTGTCTTTTCTCTCGTTACTCTAAAGATTTTCAGTTGGTCTTTGGTATCTCTCTAATATGTGTGGGTGCTTTGTCTCACCACATGTGAGCCTCCTAAACTTGAGGTTTCATGTCTTTCATCAAATCTGGAAGATTCCGAGCCATATCTGTTCACATGCTTCCACTGTCTTTCCCGGGAGGAGGGGAAACAGAAAATGCCCAAATGCACAGGGTATATAATACCCAGAAGTGATAACAGACGCTGTGGAGAAAAATACAACCTGGCGAGGATATGGTGACTGTTGCAAGCGAAAGTGCCGGCACGAGACAGGAAGGGCCAGGAAGGCCCGTCAGCTTTGGGGACTTGCCTAGAGACCTGGGTGAGATGACAGAGCAAACCCTGGGTGCATCTGAGGGAAGAGCACAGCCCCATTCAGCACTACAGGTGCACCGTGTTTAAGGAGAGGTAAGTGAGGGGGGAGGGAGGGGAATGCGGTCAGAGGGAAAGCAATAACATGGAGTCTTTCCGGTCATTAGAAGGACTTGGCATATGATTATGAGTGAGGTTGGATGCGATTGGAAAGTTCTGAGTGATCCTGCTTACATTTCAGGGGACTGTGGCTGATTGCTCCGTGGTCACTAGTGTAGAAATAGGGAGCAAGTTGGGAAGCTGATTCAGTCGTTAGACAGCGAGGCGGTAAGCAGTGAATGGGTTCTGGATTTACTTTGAGAGTAGAGTTGTGTGGCTATCCCTCTATTTCATGACTTCATAGCCAGCTCAATAGATAGCCTACCTTTGTGTTTGTTGAATGATAAAGAAAGAATGAATGAGTAGGTGAGTGAATGCATAACTTTCAGGCCCTCTTTGACACCATCTCCACTGATAAAATAAAAACCATTGAACACTGAAAGACTGCACATGTTTTGCTGTTGCAATTGAAGTGTGTCAAACCGCATTTTGTAAGTAGCAGATGTAGCACGTGTACTAATCTCCTGATTTGCTTTCGGACCCAGTGCTCTCATTTTGTTATAAATTTTAGACCTGTTTTCCATCTTCTGCTGGATTTGGAATTGTTCGATGTCAACTCTGTGACAGACACTCAAATTAGGCCATTGGTAAATTTGCCTCAGTCATACGTTTGTTCTGAAAACCTGACTTATGTTTTCAAGACAAATGTCAGCAGCCAAATAATATTTGTTTTGATTTCAGAATGAACATGAACAGGTCACATTTTTCTGTTAGTTTCTTTCAGGATCATATTCAATGGAGCTGACTGACAAAGATCACTACTCACCGACAGACAGTAAGACACATTAAAACCCTTTTTGTCTGTTAAAACGAGATGGTAAATATATAAGTGTTACTGTGGACATACTGACTCTAACTTTTAACAGATTTCAAAGAAGTGTAAAAGTGACAGAGATGAATGTCTTAAATGAATCTGTAAATTCATCGATAATTTTCTAATCAATCCAACTTTTATTAAATTATCTTTTGAAAATTTAATTAAAATTTTAATTAATTCCATTTATGAACCACAATAATGTCTTCTAATGATGTGATTACACCCAGTGAAGTTTGCTGTTCACAGAACCATTGGTCTACAATGTCTAAAATCACCAAGGATACATTATCTCCTCCTTATACATACATAACGTAGAAAATTGCCCTTGTGATGAGTACTCTTTCCGCGTCATATAGTACATTAACAGAATCCGAAGTGCCGAGGTGATAGCAAGTCTACGGGTACATACGCCATGCCAAGCAAATAGGTGCCAGGCGGGTCCCGCTTTCACAGTGGCAACTTCACAGAAGGCACAAGGTAGTTAAAGAATATTGAGAGGGAAGCTTCAAATATCACAACATCGTGGGTCAGAAAGAACTTGAAAGACTATCTCTTTCCAGCCTTACATCAATCTTAGACGGCACTCGATCTGGAATTTCAGTCCCTTTGCTGCTCTACTCTTGACAACACATTTTGATGCCAACAATCTGCTGGGCTCAAAACTGGGTTCGGTTCTAGAAAGGGAGCAGCAGCCTTCCCGGCCTTGGTGATCCCAAATCTACCATCTATAAGTATTCTGCAGGTTGCCCTCCTATGGTAATTGGCTCCTCCACAGAACCCTATAAACAAGATCTATGAGACTTCACCTAAGAAAAAGATCATTCAGACTGGGGTCCACGTTTTGTGTTGCTCTCACTCTAGGTTGAAGAGATGGAGCAGAAGACAGTGAGACCGCCTGTAGCATACATTAACAAAGTCATCGTTCCAGGATAACGCCACGTGAAAGCAAATCACCATCCTGTTCTGTCCTTGAGAGAGATGGAGTGGCCTTGACAGAGGACATTTTCTTCCCTGGGCAAAACATCCTCTTATTCTGGGGCTGTGAACACAGTTCTGAAGCTTGTCTTCTCTCTCCCTCCCCCATCCACCCATCAGTACGGTGACATTGCCCACTATCTCACAGCGTTTGACTCTCTACCAAGAGAGAGATCGCCTGAAACCAGTTTTTCATTCATGACAATAATCGCTACATCAGTTTTTGCTAATGAGGATAATGGTTCACATTTACTCCATGTTGATCATAGCATAATACTGTGTCATTGAATTCTACAATATCCCCTTTCTGCAGATAAAGGAATGAAGGAGATTCAGCGAGGTTAAGAAACTGTCCAAGTTTCTCCAGCCAGTCAGCTCTGGAGCCAGAATTCAAATCGGGTGTCTGATTCCTAAACCAGGCATTTAAGCTCTCACGGAGCGGCACTTGATGATAGCAGGAGGATAGGGATGGCTAGAATGGAGGGAGGCGCAAGCACCTGCCCGCACACCTGGCCCAAGTTCTTGGAATTCCAGACACCCCTTAAAGTACAGGCTTATGTCAACAGAGTTTTCTAGAGAAGCTGAGGTTATCTGGGAATCTGGCTGCCAGTGTTCGTTCTGTGATCTGCCCTGCTCCATCCAACAACACAGACTCAACTTTCTCTCCGGCAGCCAGCAGCCCAGGGCAGCCAAGACTAACAAGTGTAGGCACTGTGCAGGGTACGGGTGCATGAATAGCGCTATTCTTTGCTGGCCAACACTGGCCCCATTGTTTCAAGCCATGAATAGAGCTGTGTGGGGAAAAAAAAATTCACACACGAAGCAAAAGCAGCAAAATTTGTCTCTTTGTGATGGTTTCAAGACTGGGTGAAAAAGTCATTCTTCACCTGGTGCTATTTTACATATTCTTTCACAAACAGAAAGCACTTTCTGGCGAGGGAAGAGCCTCTTTCTAAAAATTAAAAAGTTACAGGTCACAGTGCAGGTGGGAGAAGCGTGAGTCGACCTCAAAGTTTGACTGCCCTCATTCATGACAACACCGGGGAGCCGGACAGTGACGATACATCACGTTGATTTAGTGTGGTTGAGCGCCATTTCCACAATCGTCTTGACCTGCTCCCGACATGCAGCTTTTGCCTGCATTTTCCCAGATAACAGAGGGAGCATTAACTACTGTTTATGATCGGACTCTCTTTGCAGGCAGCTTACTGTCAAACCTCTGTTTCCCTTCCACACGGTTAAGCTCAGTCATTCCCAGAACCGTTCCAGGGATTCCCTAGCTGGGCTATGGTAAATGACAACCAGGGGACCTGTCCCTAGCCTTGCCCTTTGTGTCCCAGTAGATGAAGTCAGAGTCCCACACACCACTACATTAATTTAATATTTACATGTGGAAAATGAATTCCCCTGTAACAGAACTCTCTACAGGCTTGTGTCTTCTACACAGAACCTCCTTGTTTTCAAGCCATTTATAAAATCACTGCTGGAGGTAGATGTCCTAGGACACAAGTAATCCTCCATTGGGTGCTGAATGAATTATTATTTTATATATTCGGGTGTCACACAGTTCAGCGATTCGAACTTCTTCAGAACTGACCTCCTCATTTTTGTAAAATTTGCAGAGGCCGCCTATTAATGTGATGAAAACATACATGGGATTTAGATGCAAGTTGATTTAACCCGGGTTTAAAAGGGAAGCCTGCAGGGTGACTCTATGTCCTAGGTTGTCCTGGAAAGACCCCATTCATACCGAATATCTCGGTGTAACGGTTACTCTCTTTCATTCTAAAAGAGTGCCCTGTTTAAAGGAAGATGAGGTCGCCTGATAGTAATACCACCTTACGCAGTCAACTTAACCTCTGTTAACCTTTCTTTCCTCATTTATGAAATGAGAACCATACTGTCTACCCACTAGGATTAAGGTTAGCATTAGAGAGAATATAATATGCGTTGCCCTGAATAGTGTGTGCGGCATAGGAGGGACTCAGTGAAGACTGACTATACTTAATATTTCCTCTGGAGTCAGTGTCTTAGAGCAGCATTTCCAAGTGTTTACCAAAAATGATACACCACTGAAATAAAGATGTAAAAAAACGGAGGGAAGGACTTTAAGTCAGCAAGGTTTTATTTTGCCAAGTAAAGATATTTGAGAAAAATAATGCCACCAATTACAAACATCTTCTCATGAAAGAAAGGTTATTTTAAAGCTAGAAATAAAGGAAGGAAAACCTTAGAATAAAAGGCAGTCCATTCAATTTAATGTATTTATCATTATTTTTAAAAACAAAATATTGCGTTTTGAAGGTAATGAGACTATGTCACTCCAAAATATGCCACTTTGACATAGGATTGTTTTTGCACTGAAGGCAATTGAGTTTTGGGGGAGTAAAATTTTCTCTCTACCTTTTTAGGTTCTTTGGATATAAGACAGACAAACAGAGGGGAAAAAAACAAACTTCATTTGGTATGTACAGGGATTCCATAAGGAAATGAGGCCCACAGGCCATTGAGGCTTATAAACTGCCCTGAGCTAAGGAAAAGGGGTTAAGGGTCTGGAACTTCAAAGGGAAGAAAGACAATTCACAAGATGATGGAAAGATCAAATGTTTGATGAGCAACTATTTGCCAGACCATGCTGCGAAGTCTTTGTAATGTAAAAAAAGTGATCTTTGGTAAAAGCTCTCTTCCTAGAAGAAGCCGTCTATCTAAATTCCTTTAGACAGTTAAGGGAAAGGGAAAGAAAACAACTTCCTGAGTCTTCTGTTTTTATAAATAATCAGCCGAAAATAATCCTCATGCCAAAGAGACACATTTTGTGGTGACAAGTTTTGCTCTCCAACCAAGTCACAAGATCCAGGAAAAATGCTCTGCCTTTCCCTCCTCTGCCTAAAAGCAGAACATAAATTTTTCTTTGAGGAAGATGCCTTCCACCCAACCAGGGAGAGAAGGGAAGACGCCTCATCGAAGGTGGAGAGTCAACGCCGAGTTAAGTTTGCATAAACAGGCCTTACCGAAAGAGCCCTTACTTTTTGTTAGTCGCCCCCCCCACCATACTCCTAGTCACGTCCCTACAACGTACTGCTCCTTGGAGCCCAACCTTCTTTTCCTTTGTTAAGAAGGGTATGTAAGCCCTCAAGTCTAATGGCCTCTTTGAGAATCACTTTTTTTTTTTTCTGGTGAATGCCAATGAATATAAAAATTAGGAAAAATTCTGTGCCTTTTCTTTTATTAATCTGTCTTTCATAGTTCAATTTGCAGCCCCTCAGGATACTAAATCTAAGAGGGTGGAGGAAAAGTTTCACTCCCAGACACTTTCTTTTATCTCCCTGGGTAGGAGCCCCAGGAACACTCATAGATTCACAGTGGTCCAAAGCCAGAAGGCTGGAGAAACCCTGGCCCCGCCCACACTCAGCCCCCTGCTGTCTGCTGCCCGCCCCCCACTGTCCTCCTTCTCTTTCCGCCAAGTACTCTCAACCTTCCCGAATATTATTTTTATCGTTTGGTACCTTCATGCTATGAAGCATTCTTTAGTCTTTGAGTTCAGTACTCAGTAGGCTATGGATGCTTTAAAAATATGTGGCTCATTTCCAAATTCATGTCTTCAGTGGTAAAAATTTTAATTTTGCCAGCTTAGTTAAACATAATTGTTACTCTAGTTCACCTGTGTGTTTTTCTGTAAGTGTTACACACTCTTAGAGGTTCCAATCAATATAGGAAAAACTTAGCTGTTCGATAAACAAATCAGAGATTTTTGCATCATGCCTATGAAGTAGCTACATGCTTCACGAATTCACTTTTTAGCTGTTTCAGCCTGATAGAGACTTACTTTGGCTTTCAATCTGTACATGATGCAGAAGCAAACATTATTTTATTTCCCCGTAGCTTTGTAAAAAATTCACCTGTGTTAAACCATTGGGAAGAATTGACCCAAGGAGATGGCTTAAGAAAGGAAGAGGAAACCTGTCCAACAGGCCCCCACCTGCACTCCATTTTTTTCCTCTGAATGCCATTAAATACCTACGACTTTCCTAGCATTTAACCTAACAATGCTTTTAAAGATTTAATATTACCCTCTTTTCCCTCAAATGATATTTGCATAAGCCATAATTAAGTTTTTGGAGTCTTACAAAGAAAAAGAAAACCTATTGAAAGA
>PVJI01009142.1:0-67011 GCA_004026765.1 Micronycteris hirsuta
GTAGACCAGCACGGCCACCAGCCTGGAGTAGGCAGCCGGGTCCTGCGTGAGCTCCGTGGCGTTTAGCAACTGTTGGATCTGGGGGATGCTCGTGGGGAAGGAGGCGTCCGGGCCCTCTTCCGTGCGGAGGAAGGTGACCGGGGGCACATCGCCAGGCCGCGGTCCATCTGCGGGGCATCCAGAGAAGGCTTTAAGGGGCATGGTCGGCGTGAGTGGGCCTCCAGCCGCCCTCCTCGGGCCTCTCTCCTTGGAGCTGAGTTAGAGCCAATGCCAGGAACGGGCCGAGGCTCAGCCAGGGGTCGGACGGGGAGACAGGGGGCACTGCGGTGCCAGGGCTCTGGGGGCCAGCAGCAGGGCACGTGCCGAGGAGACGGAGCGAAGGCCTTCTTGTCCCCACCGACCTCAGGAACTAACGACAAGACTCTTGGCTCAGACAATTGCACTGAGTCCTGATCAGACTCTAGTATGACTGCCGACCGCTCAAGGCCCACCTGAGATGAGGAGCCCAGCTCCGCACAGTCCTCTGCGTTGCCCGGGGAATGCACTGCATGCTGCAGCCCAAACCCAATGACAGGGCCCCCTCAGAACGGTTACTTTTGAAAGCCTGCAGTTATAAAACCTTCTCTGCCCTTTGAGACGTACATTTTCACCCACCCAGAACCGTCCCCTCAAGGACCTGGGAGCGGCAAACACGGCAGACACTTGGGGATGCTCTCCCTCTCTCTCCCAGCCCCCTGGAGGTCCGAGCCTCACTTCCGTGGGCACCGCGCCCCAACACCGCACCACCGCCTCCTGCCCTGCAGGGCTGAGAAGTCTGTCTCTCCCGGGTTACATACCGGTCAGCCAACCCTGGTGGCTGCTCACACAGACCCCCACCCCCATGCCCTCGGTGCCTGTCCTTAAGTGCGCCAGCCCATAGAGAGCCCCTGCCTTTGTTTGGGGGATGCTGGGCTCAGGCTGCCCTGGGCCCCCTCTCTCCTGCAGTAGCGATCTCAGAGTGAAATCTGTCTTTGCTGCCTTCACCTGGTGTCCAGCTTTGTTTCTCTTTGACACTCTTGTGGTTCTGACACAGTCAAGCTGCCCCCTGGCCTGGTCCAAGCCCAGGCATGGTTGGGCCTCTGGGTGGGCGGGGCTGTTTGGCCTGGAAGGTCGGGGCCATGCCAGAGGTGTTGGCTCACCCGCCCCCCCCCGCCCCCCCCCCCAAGCCCAGCGCCGGTTTGCAACCCCGAACGGCTGAGGATGCCGCCCCGCCTGCCACAGGACTGTCGCTGCACATTCTACAGTCACATCTGCTTCTTCTCTCTGGTCACAATGTCTGTTTTACTTGGAAATTTCTACTTCCTGATGGAAGGATGAGCCTGTGAGTTTGGGGGAAGGTAGTAAAGGGAATGCAGGGAGGGGCTTCAAGGGGCCCCACTCCCTTTCTCTGTCAGGTCCCGGGGGGCCAGCGTTACTCAGAAACCAGACGCAGGCATCACAAGAAAGGGAGCTGCAGCCTGAGACCGCTCCATGAGCAGACACAAAAATCAACAAAAATCAGCAAATCGAATCCAACAACAGAAAAACACACTCCACGCCCCAGCGGGGTTTGCCCTGGTCTGCAGGCTGGTTCAACATTGGAAAATCAACTACTGCGGCCGGCACACCAACAGGCTGGAGAACCTCGAGGCCACATCTCCAGCCCCAGACGCACCACCTGACAAAGCCCACTCATCCGCGGGGACTTCGAGGGGTGGAGGACCCTCCTCAGCTTGGTCAGGGGCAGCTACAAAGGACCTCAGCTACCACGGAAGGACAGTGAGGTCAGGACCAGGGCGAGGACGCCGGGCGCCGGGGTTTGGGCTCGGGTTTTTCCCCTAGAGGGGTCGCGGTTACTGTGGGACCCACTCCAGGACTGCGGTGCCCTGGGGGCAGGGCACAGCCTGCGGGCTGGCTGGGTCTCAGTGCGGAGCCCGGCCCCCTTGACTCAGGATGGGCGGAGCCCTTGAGCAGCATCTCCGGTTTGGGGCGGTCCTGGCCACCACACAGCTGTCCTCAGCTGACTCTGGAGACCCCAGGCCCAGGCAGTCTCTGGGATGACCCCACAGCTTTGTCACGGAGATGACTTCAAGGAGCATTTCCTTGGAAGTTCTCTGTCAGAGTAAGTGGAGACCTTGGCCCCCAGCTCAACACATTCCTTCCCGCAGGTACCTCAGCACCTTTGAACTTGCCCTGGCCGCCAGCTAGGAGCCTGCACACAAGCCTGGGAACACTGGCCTCAGGCGCGGACGTGGGTGTCCTCTGAGCCCTCTACGGCGGCCCCGCCTCTCAGAGCCAGCTTGGGTCCTTGCCTCAGTGCACCCTGGGCCGGTGCCCGTGACTCAGCAATGGTTCCAGGACCCGGAGTGGGGGCGACGCATGGCTTGCCAACAGGGGCTCAGTTCCTGCCACCCTGGGGCACCTACGTGGGCTCTGTGGCCCCTGTCCCTGTGCAGCTGCAGAGGTGTCAGCACACTCCCCCTCACCCCTGGAAGATGCCTTGGAGACAGCCTCTGTGTATCCCTCGGGCTCCAGCCATGCACACAAAGCACCGTGTGGGGAGGGGGCATGGTCCCCCAACCCATGCTGGAGTCTGCTCCCCAGGGAAGACCGATAAGCCCTCAGGGGTCTGAGGGAGCTAGCGCACCAGCGTCCGGTGGCTGTACACACTTCACCTCCCAGAAGGCTTTAAATTAGCCATTTTGCTCATTGGCTCCAGGGCTTCTGCCTGGGGCAGCCATGGAGTTCGAGGGGGTGAGGGGTGGGGGTGGGTATGGCCCTGAGTGTCTGTCTCTCTCAGGCCGAGGAGACCACCAGGCCTGAGCACCTGGGCACCAAGAGCAGGGCCAGGCCCGCAGCACCTGCTCCCCAAATGTGCCAGGTTGGTGGGCTGCTGAAGCCCGCTGAGCCCTCCAGGCCCCCTCCTCAGACCTGCTGCGGGCCCAGGGGGCTGAGAAACCCAGGGCTCTGGGCTCAGATTCCAATCTGAGGGCTTCTCACTAAGGAGGGCCCCCACAGTGCACTTCCCTCTGGCCCCGTCACTGCTAACCGAAAGAGGGGCACTTAGCGGCCCCGCATGTTACCTGTTTGGCAGGGAAGGTCCGGGCACACGATCTGGGGGTCTAGGAGAGAGGAAAGGAGGCCGAGGTCCGGTCAGGCCCACTGGCGCCCCAGCCGCTTCCCTCCCGGGTCCCCTCCCCTCCTGCAGGGACCGGGGCTGCTCACCGGGGCACAGGACGTCCTCCATGTCGTCGATGAACTTCTCGGCCACCAGGTCAGAGAAGAGCGTCATGTTGCGCACCTGCTGGGGCTTGTCGCATGCGATGGAGTTGAGGTTCTCGCTCTCGTGCTTCTCGTGGAACATGTCCCCGATGCCGATGGCGGTCACAGTGACATCATGGTTGCACAGCGCCCGCAGGTTGAGGTCGTCGTCCCGGGGGTCGTGCCGGCCATCCGTGATGACCACCGCGAACACGCGGGTCTTTTTGCGCCGGCTTTCCTTGATCAGCTTGTTGTAGGCGAACTTGAGGGCTGAGGGTGTCCAGGTGCCGCCCGCGATCCACTCGAGGTTCTTGACAGCCTCCTTGAAGCTGGACAGCGAGTCGATGCGCTCATCGTCCAGCTGGATGGCCTCGAAGGTGCCCTCATGGCTGTACTGCACGACGCCCACTCGGGTCCCTGCGGCGGCCGTGTTCGGGCATGAGGCTGGCCTGAGCCGTGTCACTGCCCGCACCCACCATCCTCAGGTGGGGACCTTGGGACCCTCGCCCAGGCGAACGTCCCTCCCGGGACTGGACCTCAGGACGTCCTGCCCGCTGGTCTCCCACCCCTGCCCCTGCCCCTGAGGGTGTGGCTGACCTGTCTCGGACTTGGGGTCCTTGGCAATGGCCCCCAGCCTGTTGACTACGTTGATGACGAAGTTCTTCTCCAGCGTGAAGTTGGTGTAGCCGATGCTCTCGGAGCTGTCGATGACGAACACCACGTCCAGGGCTCCGCACCTCTTCTCACAGTCTGGGGGCCGGCGGGGGGGTGATGGCTGTGTGCACGGACCCGGGACCGGGGCGTGACCCCAGACCACGGGGCGCACAGCCAAGTGCACAGTGGGAAACGATGCCACAGGGGGCGGGGGGACTCAGACGATGACCCTGACCCCTGGACGACAGCCCGGGGCAGCCCTGCAGCACCACCACCATGAGGGGCCGAGACTCACCACAGCACCCACACGTCTCCCGCACATAGGTCATGACGTCGCACTCCTGCAACACAGGGGTCGTCCCAGCTAGGACAGCGAGCCCGGAGGGAGCTGGGGTGCTGCCGCAGGGAGGGTCTGTGGTCCTGCTCCCCTTGCCTCTGACCTTCCCCTGCTGACCTGACCCTAACTCACCCCTGCTGACCTTGCCCTCTGACCTTGCACTAACCCTACTCCTGCTGACCTCGCCCTTTGACTTGCCCTTGCTGCCCTAGCTTTTCTGGTTTTAGGAGGAAGGATGCGGACATCGCCCCCGGGTGACACCTACCGTGAGACCGGGGTCTCCAGGCGGGCCGGGCTCTCCCTGGAGGAGGAAGGGTGACAGTGAGAGGTGACTACTGTCACGGGTGAGGCCGGGCAGGTCCCTGCACACTGACCCTGCACTTCCACCACAGGTGCAGAGCCCAGTGGATCAGGGTGCGTGCTGGCCTGGCTGGCCCAGAGACCACGGCGTGAAGGCCACGTGGACCTGCGACTGACCTACCTCAGGTCCTGGGCCTCCTCTCGCCCCCCGAGGGCCTGGCTCACCAGGGGGACCAGGATCTGCCTGAGAAGAAAAAGGACAGGTGGGCTCAGCAAACACCTCGGGCGTCCCTGTGCACCGCCCTGGTTTCCAGGACAAGGAAAGACAGAAAGAAGGAGGGGGGAGGAGAGGGGAGGGGACCAGAGTGGGCAGGAAGGATGAGGGGGAGGAGGAGTGAAGAGAGGTCAGGAGATACGAGGAGGGCGGAGGAAGGACCAGGAGGAGGAACGGGGAGGATACTTACAGTTTCCCCCTTTTCTCCTTTCAGCCCTGGTGCTCCTTTCTCTCCGAAGTCGCCCCTGCCCCCCTGGGACACAGGACACACAGGTTAGGCCGGCGGAGGGGACATCTGTGGGAGAGCTCTGCTTGCCCTCACCCAGCCTCCCAAGGCCCCTGGCGAGTCTGCGGAGTCTGCCGGGGACATGGGCGTGCTTTGGAAACGGGAGGGCCTGTGCCTGGCTCTTGGGGTCGGTTAGACGGCAACTGCGCAGGGCATCTCAGGGGACCGCAGATTTTGGTTCGACAGAGACAATACTCAGCCGGCTGGCCACCACACTCAGCACTCAGCACTCAGCACAGGCAGCTGCTGGTGGCCAAGCATGAGGGGAGGAGCATGGTGCTCCAGCCACGGGAAGCAGGGCACGGGCCACCCCAGGAGCGTGCAGGGGGGCCCCACGTACCTCGGGGCCAGGTGAGCCTGGCTCGCCTTTGTCTCCCTGGAAGAAAGGAGGGGTGCGAATTACTGAGCACAGTCCCCTGAGAGCTGATGCACTGACCCCGGGGATGTAGCTGGGGACCTGTGGGTTTTCTGCAGCCCCCTCCTGTCCCTCGTGGTGGTCTTAGTCATCATAACCTGTGGGCGAATGCTGCCCGCACTGCATCCAGACAGTTCCTGGGGGACCTGCGTCTGCACCCGAGGTGTGCCTCTCGTGCCCCCTCCTCACCCTGCCCCCCAGGACAAAGGCCCTCCAGGGAACCAGTGGGAACCTTCACGGCCCTCCCAGCAATGCCTGCCCCTCCCCGAACTCCCATCCTATGCCAGGACTTACAGGTGCTCCTCGGGGTCCTGGGTAGCTGATTCCAGGCCTGCCGGGGTCTCCCTGGAGGAGAGGTAGGCCCATCAGCGCAGGTCCAGTGGGAAACATGAACAGTCAGCGTGGGACCGAGGGCTGATGGGGCCGGGCTTTGGGGAGGGCATGCTCCCCCCGCAGGGCGAGAACTACAGAGGCTGCCCAGCCCACTGCCGGCCCCTACACCGAGGGCTGGTAGGCACACTGCAGGCAGCCTCCCTCCAGAGCTGAGAACAGCCTCAGCGCCCCCGCCCCCACCTCTCTAGTCCAGCCAGGCCAGGAGGGGGCGTACCTTTGGGCCAGGCTGTCCTGATTCTCCACGGGGACCAGCGTCACCGGGGTCTCCCTGAGATCCCTGAGGGCAGAGAGAAAGAGGGGAGTTGGTACAGACAGACCAACGGTGTCCAGCTCTGACCACTAGGCAACACTGCCTTGCTGCCCTGAAGGTCACTGCCTGGCCCTTCCTCTTCCACGTGCCCTCTCAGGGCTCCCAGGCCCCACCCCTGCTTCCTGCTCACCCCCCACCCCCCACCTGGTAAAGCTGGACCGTTCAGGGAAGGACCAGGATGTGAGGTGCATGGGGACACTTGACCCCTGTCCTGCTGCCTGAGTTTGCCGTGGGGCGAGTGTCCTGCTGAGGACAGGAGAACCCAAGTGACACTACAGGCAGGGGAGTTAGACAGTGAGGCTGAAGGACAGACAGAGGCCTGAGCCCCCAGAGCCGCAGGCCCCTCCCAGGTGTTTTGGCACTGACCTGCTTCCCGGGCTCCCCCAGAGCCCCCGGGGGACCTCTGGGTCCAGGCAGGCCTTGGTCTCCCTGGGAAAAAAGGGTACTTCAGAGACCCTGTCATCAACACTGCAGACGTCAAAGGGTGGGTGGGAGCTGTGGCCCTCCAGGAGGTCCCGGGCATGGCCTCGGTCCTCAGCCCTGACCACAGCGGCCCTGGCAGGGGCTGCAGGGAGGGAAGGGAAGGGGAGGGGCAGGAGGTCCCAGGCTCAGCCCCCTCCAGCCAGGGTGCTGGATGCTGCCTGCCCCCGACTTACCTTGGCTCCTTTGCTGCCGATCTCCCCAGCCAGGCCCCGGGGCCCCTCGGAGCCAGGGTCACCCTGGGAGAGGAGAGCCCAGTTATCAGGGGTGTGTGTGGGAGGAGGTGCAGCAGGAGGAAGCTACACTTTCTGGAGAGGATCCCAGGCTGTGGAGGTGATGTTGGAACAGCAGCCCCACCTCTCGCAGCTCTGGCAGGATCACCACCCGTTCCCACAGGAGGGGGCCCCCCCTCAGCCCTTCACCCACACCACACAGGAACCTCTGATTCTGCCCCAAAGCCAGGGCACGTGCCCCAGCTACAGGAGCGTGTGTGTGGCGGGGGCCTGTGGGTGGAGCAGTTGGCGGCCTTCACAGCAGTGCGCTGTGCGCGTGGACTTGGCCAAGCCCCACCCAGGTTCCTCCGCAGGCAGTGCAGGTTGGGATGCCCTGGCTGCCTCTCGCTTTCCCAGACCTTTCAGGGAGTGTCCCCACTGAGAGGCCCTGGGGTCACTTTCGCTCGTCCTTGCCAAGGGACCGTCAGCACCACGGTGGGAGCACAGGGCAGAGGCGGACATGGCGACAACACCCATGCTTCCCTGGCACGGACACTCACCTTCTCGCCTTTGCGGCCATCGCTGCCCAGGCTGCCCTTGGCCCCAGGGTCTCCCCTGCGCCCCTGCAGAGAGTGGGCATGTGGGTGGGGGCCACAGGGGGACCCTACACTCTGCTCTACCCACGGGGACTCTAGTTTTGGGGTCTGGAGGCCCCTCAAGAGGGCCTCTGCCTAGACCCTCATCCTCCACCGGGTTGGTGTGATCCCAGCCAAGGATTTAGGAAACGAAGGGAGGGCGGGGAGGGGGCTTCTGGTCAGCTGCCAGTCCAGGTCGCCTTTCAGCTAACATGGTTGGGACCTGGCTTGGACTGGCTATCGGTGCTGCTGCTCAGCTCACTTTCAAGCCAGGCCAGGCCTTGGGATGCACCTCCTGGAAGACCAGCCCTGGGGCTGGGCTTCTCCTGCCCCATGGCAGGGCACCCTGGGGCTGACTGGGTGGCATAAGGACACTTATGTGGGACCCATGGAGTATGTGCCTGACCCTACATTCAGCCCTCAGGGGTGTCCTGCGGGAGGGGGGCAAGGTGGGGATGCTGGGCCACTTCATGGGCACTGAGTGTCTGGCAGGGGCGTGGCTGAGCCTTTCCTCCTCAGCGAGGGGAGGGTGGAGACACACTGGGGACCCTCAGGCTCAGAGGGGCCCAAGTAGGGCATAGGCCAGGAGGGGCTGGGCAGGCAGTGCTCTGGACCCTGGGCTTGAGGGGCCTGAGAGGTGTGAACTCACGGGCTCGCCTTTGCGTCCTCGGGGCCCAGGCCCGCCTTTGGCTCCTTTCATGCCAGAACTTCCTGGGGCTCCGTTGTTGCCTGGATAGCCCTGTGGGGAGGTGACAACTCAGCCAGGTGGGATGACCTGGGCCACACAAGTAGCCCAGGTGGCCTTACTCGGTCAGGTGGGACCGGGTATGACTTGGGGAGCGGATGTTCTGTCACCCGGCTGCAGGACACACAGGCTGGTCGCCTGCTCAGGGCATGGGGCTGATGGGGGTGCCTGCCCTCTGTCCTGTCCCCCACTTCCGTTGGTCCAGTGGGCACTGCAGTGTGTGGCTGGGGCAGGAAAACAGGGGCTCCCAGGGGCACTTGCCTTGCTTCCCTTGGCCCCATTGTCTCCTGGGGGCCCTCTGCGTCCCGGGCGGCCAGGGTCCCCCTGGAAGGGTTTGGAGAAATCAGCCTCACGTTCCTTGGATGTGGGCCAGGGGCAGGACTCTGGAGGGGCTGAGGGCACATGCCTCCCCGACCATGTCAGCAGAGCACCCTCTTGGGGGACAGGCCCCCCACTCAGCCCCACAGGCCAATGAATCAGACACGGCCCCTGTCCGAGGCTGCTGGCCAGAGGGATGAATACAGGCGGGCAGAGGGATACCTCAGGTGGCTTAGGTGGCCTAAGAGGCAGAACCCCACAGGCACCTGAGAGCCTTCCGCAAGAGCCCCCTGGAGGCCTGGCAGGAGGGTGGGCTCGTTGCTGTGGCCACTCAGGCGCCGCGCAGCTGCCTGCGCTGCAACACTCAGCTCTGAGTTAGACGCAGTTGGAGAGGACCTGGGAGGGCACCCCACGGTCCCCTCAGTGTGGGCACCCACAGCCTCCAGGCAGGACACTCCTAAGCCCCCTGCGCCCGACTGCCTGGTCTGCAGCAACAGGCCCCCTCTGCAGTGCTTCTCGGCCCAAGTTCTTCCCCCAGAGGCCTGGCACCGCAGCAGGGAGAAGCCGCCTGGAGGGCGAGGGCCCCGGTCTGCTCTGGCTGCTGCCGCATGGGCTCGGCCACCTACCTTGGCACCCTGGTCACCGGGTTCCCCAGGGCTGCCTGCATCCCCTGGGTAGCCATCGAGGCCCTGTGAGAAAACGGGGGGAGAGGCTGTCTGGGTCTCTTGCTGAGAGCTACATTGGGGTTTCCCAACTAGCTCAAGGCCAGCTGACACCAGCGCCCCCACTCCCTGCCCACATCTTCTGGATTGGATGCTCCACCTGGGAACCCATCAGACCTGGGCAGGACGACCAGATAAACCTCAGAGCCGAGCTGTCAGGACTCTGGGATGCAGCTGCCCCCGAGGCCATTTTGCCCTGCTGTGGCCCTAACCCAGTCTGGTCCCTGAGCAGGACAGGACTGAAGAAAGAAACCAAGCTCAGGGACTCCCGGCGTCCCTACCCCCACCCGGCGCCTACCCAGGGTTTTACCGTCAATGCGAAGAGAAGCCAGAGCCATGCTCACCCGACTGCCGGCGTCTCCCTTGCAGCCAGGGGGTCCAATGCGCCCTAGCTTGCCCTGCAATAGGATGGGGAGCAGATGTGTCAGGGGTGCCAGTGACAGGTGTAAATGTGACAATGTGACAGGTGCAGGCACAGTCCGTGCCAGCCTATGAGCCCCGGGCACACACGGGCTGATGTGTGTTTTCACAGCCTCTGTGGGAGCGGGAGAGTCCCTGACTGTGGCCGTGGCACAAGTGTCCCGAGTGCCTCCTCCACGTGTGCATGCCTGGGTGCACGTGTGATGTGTGTGCATGTGTGAGTGCATGCATGTGATGTTTGTGTACACGTGTGTATGTGTGTGAACTGCCACTCAGGCCAATCTGGGGTTGTGCAGAACAGATGGGAAAGTTCCTGCAAGGCTGGGCCTTGGTTTTCGGAAGTGTCTATTCCTGCCCTTGCAATGGCCTCATCTGTCCCGCGTCCGCAGCACTGGCACACACTGGGACTGCTGAAGCCAACACCGGGGCGAGGCCAGGCCCCAGGGAAGGACCTGAGAGCCTGGGAGATGCTGCCGTGCACGACCCCCCTGCCGGCCTGTGCTGCAGCCCGAGGAGCTTCTACCTTCTGTCCGTCGGTCCCGTTCTTGCCCGGTAGGCCGGAGGCACCCTGGAGAGAGAAGGGAGGGGGGACTCTTGTCAGCCCCAACCGTCATCCCTTGGAGGAGCAGGAAGGCGGGGTGCCCACCTGGCCCAATGCATGGCTTACCTTCCGCCCGTCAGCTCCAAATTCTCCCTGTGCAGAAGGAAAGTGAGGCCGTGAGCTCAGGTCTGCAGCATCACAGACCCCCCCATCTCAGGGGCCCAGTTCTGCCCTCGGCCAAACTTGAGGCCAGAAGGACCCCAGAACAAGGCCACCACAGCACAAAGCCGTATCGTGCCCCCAGCAGGAACCGCAGGCTCCCCGAGGATGCAGGGGGGAGTTGGGGCTGAGGCTGAAGCAGATGCCTGGGAGGTGGCTCCTGGGGGCTGGAATCTCACCTTCTCTCCTTTGAAGCCAGGAACACCCTGAGGTCAGAAGGAAAGAAAAGCCGCATTACGGTGGGGGTGCATATGCAACCCAGCAGGCCACCAGAGGGGGCGGTGGTCAGCGGCCTCGGGTAGAGAGACAAGACTGGGGCTCAGGATGGACGTTTGGTTTGGGGACAACACTCAAAATACTGAGGGGCTTCACTTCCTTGAGTTAGGGGAGGGGAGGCGGTCTGGGCCAGAGGCATCCTGACCCTGTGGACTGGCCCCACCTGGAGCCAGGCAGCCCTTGGCTTGTCCCCAGTGTCCCCAGCCAGTGGGGCAGGGCTGGGCGCAACTTGCCTTGGGTCCCGGGAATCCGATGGGGCCTTCGATGCCTGGGTCCCCCTGCGGAAGAAGAACAAAGGGCCGTGGGTATAATTCCGGCCTGGAGAGCAGGGGCAGTCGGGCGGAGCGGGAGGGCACTTACCTGTCGTCCCTTCTGTCCAGGCTCCCCAGGCTCGCCCATGTTGCCCTTGGCGCCCTGAAAACAGGCAACAGAAAAGGGGTAAACTGAGGCAGGGAAGGGCAGGCTAGGCCACCAGGGACCCTGTCACTGGCTCCTTGGTGTCAGCGTGGCTTGGCTGCTATTCCCGCCCAGGTGACAACGGCACCGCCACATTAGGATATCCCAGAGTAGGGTCAGCGGCCCCTGAGAATCTTGGCCCTGTCAGTCCAGGGCCCGTCTTGGCCGCTTCTCAGAGCTCTGACCGATAGTCTGGGGGTGGGGCGCCCGCCAGGCCTCTCTGCAGCAGCGGCTCCGATTCTGCACCGGCCTGGGCAGCAACCACCCTCACGCTGTCCGCGACCCTGACTTGTTTGCTTTATAAGAGTATTTTAATGGCAAATCTTACTTTCAAAAATGTCCCTACTTTCTTCAAAATGTCAGTTAAAAGGAAGTAGATGAAATGGAATTTTAGTTCTTTCAGGGTCAGAAGTGTTGAACCCACTGAAAAGTAGTTGGCCCTAAATTCATAGCTCAGGAGGGTGTGGGCGCAGACTCCAGGGAGCACTGGGTATCTCACCTTCTGTCCGCGGTAGCCTTTGGGGCCGGGGGGCCCAGGGATCTCCAGACAGCTCACCTTGTAGCACTGCAAGAAGAAGCAAGGGCAGCATGACAAGTCTGGCTGGGAGGGAGGGAGGATGCTGCCCAGGCCCCCAGCCTGCTGGGAGCAGGCCGTCCCGAGCTCCGGGCTGGATAAAGGACCAAGGTCAGGAGGAGCCTACCAGGGTGGGGGTCTATATACGCTCTGATCTAGCTTTGGAAGCCAAGGCTGGGCTGAGGGGTGAGTAACGGTAGCAAGGACAGAAGAGCAGTTGGCTAGGCACCCTTGCGCTTGCGTGTGATGCCCACCCCCCCCCAACCACCTGCCGCCCACGTGCTGTGCACGGCTCTTCCAGGGGAGGGTGTGCTTGCAGGAGCCTCGCTGAGTGGGATGCGCCGCCCCCCCCACTCCCCAGCCTGTGAGCTGGAGCTGGGTGCACGGGGACTAGGGGTGTCAGGGACCCGGGGCTGCACATCTGTGTTGGGCATCCAACCAGTGGGTCATCTTCTCTTGGCCTGGCTCAGGGGGACGGAGCTTGTCAGCCCAGGAGGCCACCCTCAGCCTCAGCGCTCACCCACTTGGCGTGTGCACGGTTTGGATCAGAAGCCATTGTATCAAACTCGAGTCTCAGGCCCTACATGGAGCAGGCTCTCCCTGGCGCCCAGGGAGAGCCAGGGAGCTGGCAAGGCGAAGTGAGTGATCTCTGCTGGGTCAGCACCTCAGAGGGCCCAGGGCACACCCAGCAGGGCTGGCAGGGACAGAAATGCCTCTCACCTCTCCATAGGCCTCATGTTTCTGCAGAAAAGACAGAGAGAAACCCTGGTTAGCCATGAGCTGGAGATCCAGACTGCTCCGCATCTGGCAGGGAAGCCAGGGTATTGGAGCAGGTGGGACCCTGACCAGGCTTACCTCACTCACAGAGGGTAAACTGAGGCTGATGCCCAGTGATCAGGTCCCAGGGCTCCTGAGCCCACCCTCCACCCCACGCTTGTGGGTTGATGGTGGCCCTGGGAGGATGGGGTGCCATGGCTGCTCACCATGACCTTGATGATGCGGTTGATGGTGTCCTGGTCGATCTCGGTGGAGTCCGGCCGCATGGTGGCGTAGTTGCTGCGGTAGAGTTCCTGGGGCGTGTTGGCGATTTCGCGCAAGCCCTGCTCATTCAGGTTCCGGTTGGGGGCCACAGCGAAGAGCCGGATGCCCTCCTCGCGGGCCCGCTCGGCCTGCAGCTTGATGCCACCGCACGGGCTGCCAGTGACGTGGCCGTCGGTGATGACCACCGCGAAGTTGACCGTGCCCTTGGTCCCCAGCTGCTGGATCTGCCTGGTCATGTTGCCCAGTGCACAGTCGGTAAAGGTGCCACGGCGGAAGGAGCTGATGCCCTGCAGGCCCTTGATGAAAGAGGCCCGGTCGCTGCCGGGTGGGCTGAACACCTCCACCTGGTCGGAGAAGTGCAGGCCGCCGTAGCGCCAGCTCAGGTCCACCTGGTCCAGGTACAGCTCGTCCTGCAGCTGGCTGATGAACTGCGGCACAAACTGCTGCATGTGGTAGAGCAGGCTGTCGGTGGGGGACTGCATGGTGACGCTCTCCGAGGTGTCCAGCACAAAGTACACGTTGACGGGGCAGTCGGCTTTCTCTGGGGGACACAGGAGGAGTCACTCGGCAGCACACCGAGGGCTGCGGTGGGCCATCCTGGGACCCTGTGCACGTGGGCGGTCCTGGGCTCTGCCTAATACCACCACACCTGCACGCAGGGCCCTGGCTCCCCACCAGCTGCCCCTGCTGTCCCCTCTGCTTACCGCAGGAGCCCCAGCCCCCGTGGTTGTACCTGGACAGCTGCTTCTCTCTGAGGTTTCGGGTGCGATGATCTCCTGCTGCTGCTGGGCGTGCAGAGCCCCCAGGAGCCCCCAGAGCAGGAGGGCGGAACAGGAGCCTCGGAGCATCTTGGCAGCACCTGTGGTCCCTGATGTCCTGCAACAGGGAGGAGTGGCTGCTGCAGACAGCACCCTCCCCTCCTCTCAAATCCCTCCTCCCGGAGATGGTCTGGTCCGGGTGGTGGCACACACAGTGGGTCAACCAGCACAGGGGTCAGGGACTCTGGGTGGGGGGCCACAAACGTTTAGTGGATGCAGAGATCACCAGCTTTGGGCTCAGTCCTGGGTGGGATTAGCTCGTTCACTGTTGCCCCTACCCTGGAGGCTGGGTCTGGAAGACAGGGAGATTCTCAGGAACTCAAGCAGTTGACCACATTGTGAGAACAGAGTGGCATGGACTAGGGGTGTGGGGGGGTGTGGGGGCAGTGCTGGGGGCAGAGGGGTTACCTTGGGCTGACTGGGAGGAGAAGCATCAGGGGAGGGGTGAGAGAGGCCCCTGCCAGGGTCGGGGGTGGGCCTTGGTACTCGACTCCATCGTCCAAATGACCCCACACTGACCAGTTAGGGGAAATGGCCTCTGGGATGGAATACAGGGGCCAAGACGCAGACAGGCCTGGAGGCTGGCAGGCAGTGGGTGTTCGGGGTTGGGGAACCTTCCCCAGAGCCATTCACTGTGCCCAGGGAAGTTTCCACAGATGTAAGCTTTCCCTATCCCTTGCTGCCCTCTGTGCCAGGACCCCTGCAGCCGCACAGCCTGGGAGAGCACCTGGAGGCCGGGGCGGGTGGGCCGGCTGGGCTTTGGGGACCAGATGTGAGAGGAATGAGGACTGTCTGTGGGAAGGTGGGGAAGGGACGTGGCCTGGCTCTTCTGGTGGGGACCCCCGCAGCTCCCAGCTGCCTCTCAAAGCCCTGGGAACACTCTCAAGCAGCCTTGCAGAAGCCTTTGAGGGGAGGAACTGAGGCCTCCAGCCAACAGCTGGGGGAGCGAGCCATCTTAGAGGCATATCCTGCGTCCCAGTCAGGGCTGCACGTGAAATACAGACCATGGCTGCACCTCGTGAGGGTCCTTGAGCTGAACCACCCAGTCAAGCCCCTCTTAAAGAGGGGCTCTTTGGTTCTTCCTGAACCAAATAAATTTTGAGATAGTAAACGCTTTTTGTTTTAAATTGCTGAGTTTTGAGGGAATTTATCATGTGGCAATAGATAACTAATAGAGGCATCAAACTCCCTGCAGTATTGCAGACAGAAGACAATGAGATAATAACTTTGGAATTTTGAGAAAAACAAAATGAACCAACAATGTCTTCCCAGTCAACTTATCTTTCATGTACAAGAGTCAAAGTCTCTAGTGAAAATGGGCTCAGATCTATACTACCTACATGCCATCATTAAAAAAAAATTCTGCAAGGAATTTCTGCAGATAACAGAATAAATAAAAAGGCAAAGAAACTTGAGAAATACCATAAAATGTAGAAAACAAAGGGAAAAAGAGTCAAGAAGCATAAAATTAAATGCCTGAAAAATGACCCAGACCAGTTGTGATAATAAATGTGGATGGTTTAAACTCTCCTGTTACAGAGAAACCTTCCACAGTTGGGTAAAAAAATGAGGCCCATGTTAATGATGTTTATGAGAGTCACACTTTAAACTGAATGTCCCAGATGGTGCAAAGAAAATGAAGTGGGGAGGGGCGGGTGCAAGCGAAAAAAGGGGCAGCATTGTGTGCGACTGGGTAGAATTTAAGACAGAAGAATGAGGGATGGGGCCAAGGGACAGATAAAGGCGGCAGTCTAGTTATAAATATTTATGTACTAAATTTCATAATATAAATTGTATAAAGCAAAATCTAAAAAATTGAAGAAAAGCTTACAAACTGAAATCATGGTAGAAGACTAGCTAACCTTTTTAAGTTAGCGACAGATCAGATAAACAAAAAAAATATAGAATCTGAATATCAATTTTTATAAAATTTTGAGAGTAACAAGTAGGGAATATATATACATATATTTTTTAAAGATATATTTATTTTTAGAGAGAGGGGAAGGGAGGGAGAAAGAGAGGGCGAGAAACATCAGTGTGTGGTTGCCTCTCGTGCGCTCCCCGCTAGGGGCCTGACCTGGCCCACAACCCAGGCTTGTGCCCTGACTGGGAATCAAACTGGCGACCCTTTGGTTCGCAGGCCAGCACTCAATCTACCGAGTCACACCAGCCAGGGCAGAAATATATATATTTTTTAAACATAAAGGATTTGGATAATGTGAGTAAAACATATGCATATTATCTATTTATGTCTTTGAAACCTAGAAGTAAGACATATATATTCTTTTAAAAAAATTATTTATTTATTTTTAAAGAGGAGAGAGGGGAGGGAGAAAGAGAGGCAGAGAAACATAGATGCATGAGAGAAACATAGATCAGTTGCCTCTCTCACACTCTCAACCAGGGGCTGGCCCATAATCCAGGCACGTGCCCTGACTGGGAATTGAACCGGTGACCTTTTGATTTGCAGGATGACACCCAAACTACTGGGCTACACCAGTCAGGGTGGGAATATACATTCTTTAAAATTTTTTACAAAATTTGATCCTAGAGTAAGCCACAAGGAAAGCTTAAATTTGTTTTTTAAAAAATTAGAAATTGTACAGATCAAATTCTCTGAGTCACAATACATAACCAATCACTGATAAGACAAAGAAAAAAATCAAAATGCCTGCCCTGGCTAGTGTAGCTCAGTGGACTGAGCGCGGGCTGCAAATCAAAGGGTCACTGGTTTGATTTCCAGTCAGGGCACATGCCTGGGTTGCAGACCAGGTCCCCAGTGGGGGCCACGTGAAAGGCAACCACACATTGATGTTTCTCTCCATCTCTTTCTCCCTCCCTTACCTTCTGTCTAAAAATAAATAAATAAAATCTTAGAAAAAAAATTTAAAAATTCTCTCTTATAAAACTACATCTGAAAATTTAAAAATTCTCTCTTATAAAAACTACATAGAAATTAGTAACAATGAGAATCTTACACATAAAAACAAACATGAGAAAGCCAAAGCTATAATCAGAGGAAAATATATAGCCTTAGTACTTTACGTTATAAAATAAGAAATTAGTGTAACAAGTTAAGCATGTATCTGAAGTAACTAGACACAAAGAAAATGAAAATGAATTTCAGGAAAGCAAGAGAGAGAAAATAATAAAAAATAAATCAGTTGATTAAAAAAGTACTCAGACTAGAATAATAATAGATCTAAGAGCTGACTCTTTGAAAAGGCCAATAAAATAGAAAAAAAAATTTTAACAAGTCTAATCAATAAGTACAAATATGAAATATAAAAATTTAAGAATAAGTAAAATAATACAATACACGAGGAAGGTTTTTGTGGCTGTTTGTTTTTAACAGCCATGCCACATGCAGCTCTAAGCTAAGACATGTGAGAGACTATTTGCTGGGAAGAGTTTGAAAAGAGGTGAGGAACTGGCTAGACTCTTCCCTAGAAAGCATGAACACACTGGAAGGAAATATATCCTCAAAGCCTCTTGCCCAGGTAGCTTTCAAATGAATTATTTTGCATCTTCTAGGAAAAACACATATCTGCTATTTAACCTGCTTCAAGACATAAAATTATAAGCCTCTTTTCAATTCATTTTTAAACTTGGCAAAACTTGAGACCAAAAGTTGACAAAAGAAATCCCTAAAAGGAGCACTACAAAAATTTTAATTAATCTTAGAAAATAAAATCCAGTAGCATATTAAGGACCACTATACCAGAACAAAGATTTAGTTACAATAAAAATACAATGGTGCAACACTAGGGAATATATTAATATAAGATACTTTACTATAAAAAATAAGAAATCATTTTTTGCTTTAATAGAACCCCCAAATATCTATTTCTGATTAAAAAAAAAGACAATGAAAAACTTCACAACAAACTTAGGTGTTGGATTAACATTATAAAGTACATATATTTCGAACTTAGATCCAATATCATATTTTACATGAAAACTAAAATAGAGGTTCTTTTCTTTGTGGGTCACAGACCCTTTTAGGATTCTGGACAATTTCACTTGACACAAATGCACAGATATGTATATATCAGAAATCATATCCTTTAAGAATTCAGGGAGTCCATGGACCTGATCTTGGATTAAAAACTCCTGCACTCAAAGAATGCCCATTAGAATACAAAAAAAGAAAAAGACAAGGAGTGTTCATCTCCCTCTATTATTCAGTATTGTGTTGGAAGCAAATGCAATAAGACAAAAAAAAAAAAAACCAAAACAAAAACCTCACAAAAAATCCAAAGTATAAACTTGGAAAGGAGGAGATGGTAACTGCCCTGTTTAAGATGGGACTGTCTACCTGAAAAACACAATGAAATCAATGGAACATAGTTTAGGGGAGAGAGAGAAAGGTGGGGAGAGTAGAATGCAGTGAGGCAGTTAAAATTATTGTGTGTATACACACACATATATGTTCAAAAGCTATAAATTTTCTTCTATTAGAAATAACCAATTAGATAATGTGATAAAAAATAGAATTGAAACTAGCAAGAAAAAAAACCCATGTAAATCCAAGGAATAAACTTAACAAAAATATTTTTAGAATGTGCAAGACTTAAGAAAAACTAAAAAGTTTTCTAAGGAACACATTGGAGAGATAAATCTTGGTTTTGGATGAGAAATATAGCATTTAAGAATATCAGTACTTCTGACTAAATATAAAACTGAATAAAAATTTGATTAAAATATTCAAGAAATTTTTTTTTGTTTTTTGCTCCTATGTATTTTTTTTTAAAGATTTTATTTATTTATTTTTAGAGAGAGGGGAAAGGAGGGAGACAGAGAGGGAGAGAAACAGCAATTTGGGGTTGCCTCTCATGTGGCCCTCACTGGGGACCTGGCCTGCAACCCAGGCATGTGCCCTGACTGGGAATCGAACCGGGACCCTCTGGTTCCCAGCCCGCGCTCAATCCACTGAGCTACAGCAGCCAGGGTTGCTCCTATGTATTGACAAACTAAATCTAAGATTCAGTGGGAAGCCTAAGTAAAAATAGCTCAGAAAAATAAAAAATAAAGGGTGATGAGGAAACACGCTAGCAAGTGCAAATGATACAGTCAACTTACAGTGATTAAACATTTGTGGTTCTGGTGCTGGAACGAGGCAACTGACCACACAGCAGTGGGCACAGCGACAGACAGGAACTGAGGAAACGAGATGGTGGCCTTCGGAGCGGAAAAAGGGCTGGGACACGAGCTCGCAATGTGAGCAGAAGAAAAGGTAACCCGCCTCACACAGGACACCCAAATAAATCTCAGGGGAAGGAACTGAGTGCAAAACATGGACCAAAAAAGTCTTTGAGGAAAACGGAAAGGATGAAATGACAGCGTAGTATCTTCCGTAGTTACTCTCCACCAGACACTGTGCACCATCACTCAACACTCACACCAGTCCTTGGACACCATTTCACTATGACACCATTTCATAGAGGAGGGAACTGAGAGTAAGTGCAGGTAACTTGTCCAAGGTGTTCAGCTAAAGGCTGAGGTCCAAACCCAGGCAGCTTGGGTCCCAGTTTCCACTCCTGATAACGGGGCTTCCACATGTGATCTTCATTACAGCAAAAGCAACATGAGCAGAGTGCAGACAGACTAAGAGCCAGGCAACAGACTCCCCAATTCATGATCAAGATGTTATATTCTAAAGTTTAAAATTTCTGATGGCCTCTATATTATTAGGTGTGTACATGTTTACAATTGTCATATCTTCTTGCTGTATTGAAACTTTTATTAATATATCATGTCTGTCTTTGTCTTTTATTATTGCTTCTGATTAAAGTCCAATTTATCTGAGATTAATATAACCACCCCTGAATTCTTCTGGTGCATGAAATAAACTTTTCCATCCTTTCACTTTCAACTTATTTGTGTCTTTGGATAGAAAGTGAATATTTTTAGAAAGCAATATAGTTGAATTATTTTTGAAAAACCCATTCTGCTAGTCTCTGCCTTTTGATTGGAGGGCTTATCCATTTACACACAACTAAAGGAACTACTGATAAGGAGAGGCTTGGTTTTGTCATTTTGCTGTTGTTTCTCTGTGCCTTACGGCTTTTTTGTTCCTCGTTTTCTGCATCGCCTTCTTCTTTTGTGTTTAGTTGATTTTTGTAGTGAAACATTTACATAACTTCTTCACGTCTTCTATATACTTCAGGTATTTTCTTTGTGAGTACAATGGGGATTACATTTAACATCCTAAAGTTATAAACACTGTAATTTGAATTTATGCTAGCTTTATTTCAATAACGTACACAATCTTTGCTGCTTTAAGAACTCCATCCCTAGCCCTTTCAGTTATCGAGGCCACAAAATTACATCTTTTTAAACTTCTTAAATTAAAAACACTTTTTCCAATACAGTTCACCTTCAATATTATTTTGTATTAGTTTCAGGTGAAAATGGCATCTTTATCTACTGTGTGTCCAAAAACATAAACCAATATTTTTTAATACATTAGTCCCTTAAATTATGTGGAAAACAAAATGTGAAGTTACAAACCAAAGTTACAATTATACTAGCTTTTAAACTAATAATTGTTTTGTTAAAGTATTCATTTCTTTTTTAATGTATTTTATTGATTATGCTATTATAGTTGTCCCATTTTTCCCCCTTTCTTCCCCTCCGCCCCCATACCATCCCCATTCCCCGCCCTTTAGTTTTTGTCCATGGGTCATACACATAAGTTCTTTGTCTTCTACATTTCCTATACTATTCTTAACCTCCCCCTGTCTGTTTTCTACCTACCGTTTATGCTACTTATTCTCTGTCCCTTTCCCCCCTCTCTCCCCCTACCACTCCCCTGTTGATATCCACCCCCTACTTTATATAAATCCCTTTAACATTTCATACAATAAAGGCTGGGTGATGATGAACTCCTTGAACTTGACCTTATCTGAGAAGCACTTTATCTGCCCTTCCATTCTAAATGAGAGTTTAGCTGGATAGAATATTCTTGGATGTAGGTCCTTGCCTTTCATGACTTGGAATACTTCTCTCCAGCCCCTTCTTGCCTGCAAGGTCTCTTCTGAGAAATCAGCTGACAGTCTTATGGGAATTCCTTTGTAGGTAACTGTCTCCTTTTCTCTTGCTGCTTCTAGGATTCTCTCCTTATTTTTAATCTTGGGTAATGTAATTGTGATGTGTCTTGGTGTGTTCCTCTTTGGGTCCAATTTCTTTGGGACTCTCTGAGCTTCCTGGACTTCCTGGAAGTCTGTTTCCTTCACCAGCTTGGGGAAGTTCTCCTTCATTATTTGTTCAAATACGTTTTCAATCCCTTGGTCTTTCTCTTCTCCTTCTGGCACACCTATGACTCAGATGTTGGGACGTTTAAAGATGTCCTGGAGGTTCCTAAGCCTCTCCTCAGTTTTTTGAATTCTTGTTTCTTCATTCTTTTCTGTTTGGATGTTTTTTTCTTTCTGCTTGTCCACTCCATTGCTTTGAGTCCCAGTTTCCTTCTCATCCCTATTGGTTCCCTGCAGATTTCCCCTCATTTCCTTTATATTATCCTTCATTTGTTCAAGTAATTGTGACAATCTTTCTTAGAATCCTGTGAGCATCCTGATTACCAGTGCTTTGAACTGTGCATCTGATAAGTTGGCTATCTCTTCGCCACTTAGTTGTATTTTTTCTGGAGCTTTGATGTGTTCTTTCATTTGGGCCATTTTTTTCTCAGTGCGCCTGTTACTTTAAGGGGAGGAGCCTTAGGTGTTCACCAGGGTGGGGTAACTCACGTCGTTGTTTTGTGATGCTGTCTGTGGGGGTGGGGCAACCCTCGTTGTTGTGTTGTGACGCAGCCTGTGGGGGCGGGTCTTGAGAGAACAATGGCGCTTGCTCCTCTCTCCGCACTTACACTGCTACCCACAAGTAAGTTGGGCCCTTCTATGCCGGCTCCGGGGTGAGCTGGCAGGTCTGCATAGTTCCGAGTCCCTGTGAGTCTCTCCAACCAACTCTCCTGTGAGGCCGGGGGTTCCTCCCGCCGCTGCCTCAGCCCCCACAGGTGTTTTCAATTGGTGGTTTGAGGTTTTATTTCCCTGAGTTGGTGGGTTGTTGCTCTGTCTGCTCCACTCCCAGCTTTTTCTCTTGGATTATCTGCACGCTTATGAGGACCCATCTGGTCCACCAATCTCGGCCCCGCTGGGTCCGGGTGGGCCGGGTGCTGGCCAAATTTTGGTCAAGCACGCCTGCCGTGGGTCTCTCCGGGCAGCTGGAGCGTTGCTGGTACCGCTCCACAAACTGCCGTCCTGCCGAGCGCTCACCGCCCGGCTCCACCCCGTTTACTGGTCTGGATGAACGTGTCTTCTTTAACTCCTTGGTTGTTGGACTTCCGCTCAGTTCGATTTTCTGTTAGATCTGGCTGTTTCTGTTTATTTAAATTGCTGTTTTTCCTCTTTTGGTTGTGTGAGGAGGCACAGTGTATCTACCTACGCCTCCATCTTCCATTTCTTAAATCATGTAGAAAACAAAGTGGAGTTACACACCATTGTTACAGCAACAATAGTTTTTTATAATTGCTCGTGTACTTATCTTCATTGAGAAGTTAATTTCTTCATATGCTCCAAGTTACTGTCTAGTGTGCTTTCATTTCACCCTGCAGGGCTCCCTGGAGCAGTTCCTGTTTTAACAACTCCTTCAGTTTTCAGTTTATCTGGGTATGTTTTAATTTTATCCTCACTTTTGGGGGACAGTTTTGCTGGTAGAGGATTCCTGGGTGACAGTTTTTATTTTCTTTTAGTATTTTGAATATATCAGTCCACTGCATCTAATCTCCTAAGTTCCTGATGAGAAATCTGCTAATAACCTTATTGAGGATCCCTTGGATATGATGAGTCATTTCTGTCTTGCTAATGTCAAAATTCTCTCATCTTTTGAGTTGTATTATTATAATGTGTCTCAGTGTGACTCTCTTTGAGTTTGTTCTACTTGGAATGCATTGATTTACTTCAATGTTTATATTTATGTTGCCCATAAAATTCAGGAAGTTTTTGACCATTATTTCTTCAAATATTTTCTCTGCTCCTCCCCCGCCCCACCTCCTTCTGAAATTCTCATAACAGGTATGCAGATCCTTTAGGTTCTGTTCTCTTTTCTGTAATCTTTTTCCTTTCTGTTCTTCAGAACATTGTCTTATCTTCAACTTCACTGATTCTTTCTTCTGTCTGTTCATATGTCTTTGAATCTCTCTAATACATTGTAAAAATTATAGTTATTGTACTTTTCAGCTCCATTATTCCTAGATTCTATATAGGTTTTCTGTTTCTTTATTGATATTTCCATTTTGTTCAGGCATTGTTTTCTTGACCTTCTCCATTCCTTCTTTTATTTTAGTTCTTTGAGCATCTTTAATGGTTGTGTTAAAGTCTTTGTTTAGTAGATCCACCATCAGGTTTTTTTCAGGGACTGTTTCTGTTGGTTTATATATTTTTTCCTTTGAGTGAGCCATACTTTCTTGTTTCATACATGTATGTCTTGCAATTTTTTGTTGAAAACTGGATATTTGAATCTAATAATGTGGTAACTCTGTAAATCATATTCTTTCCCTTCACTGGGGTTTGCTGGTTGCCTTTATTTATTTTTGTTTTGATTGTTGTAGGCTGTCTCTGTGCCAAGGATCAGTCTGAGATATAAATGTAAGATCTTCTCAGGTCTTTCCTGAGCCTGCACCTTCCCCTGGCCATGTATATGCAGTTATTTTTGAATGTCCTGGTCTTCAGTGTCTGGCTCCCAAAAGGAGAAAAAGAAAAATAAATGGGAGGGAGGAAAAGATGCCAACCCTTTAAATCCCCTTGAAGTAAATTCAGCCGGAGAGGAAAGGACTTGCAGTGATGGGGGAAATGTAACAACAATGGCAGCCTCAACAGGTTTAAAAGTAAATTACACAAAGTACCTTCTCTGATCATGATGGGATAATATTAGCAGTCAGTAAGAGAAGAAAAATGGAAAAATTTACAAAATTGTGGAAATTAAACAACTCACTCTTAACCAATAGATCAAACACAAAATAACAGGAGAAATTAGGAAATACTCAGACACTAATAAAAATGAAAACAAAATATACCAAAACCTAAGAAACACAGTGAAAGTATTGCTAAAGGGAAAATTTACAGCTCTAAATACATAAAAAACAAGAAGCATTTCAAATTAATAATCTAAGTTTACAATTTAAAGAGCCAGAAAAAGAACAACAAACTAAACCCAAAGATAATGAAAGGAAAGATATAACAAAGATTATAGCAGAGCTAAATATTAAAATAGGTAATAGAAAAAAATAGAGAAAATAAATGAAATCAAAAATTGGTTCTTTGAAAAGACCGATATTGACAAACCTTTAGCTAGATGGACTAGGAAAAAATATAGAAGATTCAAATCAGAAGTGAAAGTGGGGGCTTTACTACCAATTCTACAGAAATAAAAAGGATTATAAGAGAGCACTATAAGCAATGGTATACCAACAAATCAAGTAACCTAGATAAAATGGACAAATTCCTAGAAACACAAAGCCTACAAAGGCCGAACCATGAAGAAATAGAAATTATGAACTGACTTATAAGTAGTAAGGAGAATGAATCAGTAATTAAAATCTCCTGACAAAGAAAATTCCTGGACATGATGGCTTCACTAGTGAATTCTACCAAACATTTAAAGGAAAATCTAGCATCAGTACTTCTCAAAATTTTGCATTTCAATTCACCAAACTTCAAATTAAGAGGAGGGAATACACTCTAAGCCATTCAATGAGGCCAGCATTACCCTCATACCAAAGCCAGACAAAGACACTACAAGAAAAGAAAACTAGAAACCAATATTCCTTATAAACATTGGTACTATAATTCTCAACAAAACATTAGCAAACATAATTCAGTAGGATAGTAAAGGCATTAACCACCATGACCAAGTGGGTTTTATTTCTGGAATGCAAGAATGGTTCAACATATAAAAATCTATCAATGTAATACACCACATTAACAGAATTAAGGGAAGAAACCTTTATGATCATCTCAATCAATACAGAAAAAAACATTTGATAAAATTCACACCCTTTCATAATAAAAACACTCCACAAACTAGGACTAGAAGGAAACTACCTCAATATAATAAAAGCCAGATATGAAAATTCTGTAACAAACATCATCAAACATCAATGGTGAGAGACTGAGCTTTTCCTCTAAGATCAGGTGCAAAGCTAAAATGCCCACTTTGGTCACTTCTACTCAACATAGTATTAAAAGTCCTCACCTTAGCAATTAGGCAAAAAAAGAAGGAAAAGGCATTCAAATAGAAAGAATGAAATAAAATGATTTGTTTACAGATGATATGATCTTCTATGTAAAAAACCCTAAAGATCCCACAAAGAGAAACTTAGAATAAATTCAGCAAAGTGCAGGATACAAAGTCAACACTGAAAAATCAGTTACAGTTTTGTACACTAACAATGTACACTAACAAAGGAAATTAAGAAAACAATTCCATTTACATTAGCATCAATAGAATAAAATAGGAATTACTGTCACCAAGGAGGTGAAATATTTATTCACTGAAAACTATAAACATTTCTGAGAGACATTAAAGATATAAATAAATGGAAAGATGTTCCATGTTCATGGATTAGGAGACTTAATAGTAAGATGTCAACAGCACCAAGGTGATTTACAGATTTAATGCAATCTTTACCAAAATCTCAATGTTGATTTTTACAGAAATAGAAAAATCCTTTCTAAAATTAATAATGATTCTCAAGAGACCCCAAATAGCATAAAAAAATCCTAAAAGAAAAGGACGAAGCTGAAGAACTCACGCTTTCAAAACTTACTACAAAGCTACAATAATCAAAACTGGTAATGGCATAGAGACAGATAACATAGACCAGTGGAATAGAATAGGGAGTTCAGAAATAACCCTTGCATATATTAGTGAAATGATTTAAAAAAAATGTCATGACCATTCAATTGGAGGAAAAGACAGTTTATCAATAAATAGTGCTAGAAAAACTGGACATTCACCTGCAAAAGAATGAAGTTGGAAACTTACCTAACACGACACCTAAAAATGAACTCAAAATGGACCCAGAACCTAATGTAAGATCTAAAACTATAAAAATTTAGAAGAAAACATAGGGCAAAATCTTCACAACATTAGATTTAGCAATGGTTGCTAGGATATTACACCAAGAGCACAAATAACAACAACAAAAAAAATAGACAAATTAGCTTTCATGAAAATTATGAGTAAAACAGCAACCTACAGAATGAAAGAAAACATTTGCAAATCATTTTTCTGATAAGGGATTAATATCCATAATATATAGAGAACTAATAAGAAACCCCCAAACAACCTGATTCAAAATAAGCGAAGGACTTGAATTAGACATTTCTCTAAAGAAGAATTACCAATGGCCAATAAGCACACAAAAAGATCCTCAATATTACTATTAGGGAAATGCAAATCAAAATTATGAGGTACGACATCACACTCATTGAGATAGCTACTATAAAAAAACCCGGAAAATAAAAAGCGTTGGAGGGAATGTGGGGAAACTTGAATTGTTTGCTGGGAATGTAAAATGGCAGAGCTGTTGGGGAAACAGTATGGTGGTTCCCTAAAAAAAATAAAAGTGGGTGTACTGCATACACATGGTCCAGCAATTCCGCTCAAAAGAATTCAGAGCAGGGTCTCAAAGAGATAGTTATACACCCGTGTTCATACCAACACCATTCACAGTGGGTGTGTATAACGTGCAAGCAACCTAAGCGTCCAGCGATGGATGAACGGATAAGTATAGTGTGGTCCGTACATACAACGGAATATTATTCAGCCTTAAAAGGGAAGGAAATTCTGACACCTACTACAACATGGGTGCACCTCAAGGAAATTATGCTAATAAAATAGGCCAGTCACAAAAAGACGAAAATGAATGATTCCAATGATATGAGATACTTATCTCAAAAATCGTAGACAGGAGGTAGAGCGGTGGCTGCTGGGGGCTGGGGGAGGGGATGGGGAGTTCAGGGTTGAATGGGGACAGGTTTCAGTTTTGTGAAATGAAAAGAGCTGCAGAGATGGATGTGGTGACGGGCACTGAACTACACACCTAAAAATGGCTAAGACGGTAGATTTTGTTATGCGTATTTTACCACAATTTTAACAAGTTGGGGGGGAAGCCCTTACAAATTAGTAAAAAATCAGCACCCATGAGGCAATTGGGGAAATCATCACCTGGCAAGTAACAACACTACAGTCAGTAATCTAAAAATGTTGAACCGCACAGAAACCAAACGCACACAGAAACCAAACACAAACAAGGTGGCATTCCTCATCTACACAATTGGCAAATATGAAAAAAGGCAGTGACACTGCCCATCGCCGGTCCCTCGTGATGGACACCAGGGTCCTTCTCCACTTCTCTGGTGGGCGTGTGACAACAGCCTTGAAAAAGTGCTGACACCTTTCGCAAGCTTTGACCCAGACTCTGCTCTCCTGGGAGAAGGGGCTCCTCACAGCTGGCCTCCCCCATCTGCTCGTCACAGTGTCTCCAATGGGCCGCCACCACTGGTGTGGCGTGGGGCGTTGGCACGTGTTAAGTCCCCAGCGGGTCTGTGCAGAGTGCTGCTCTATGACTTGGCCCAAACCCAATGTGCGCCCTCAGATGGGAGCCGCCCCCACCCCTGACCCAGTTCAATGAGCTGGATCCCATGAACCCAGGGTCCCCTTTGGCTTTGCACAAATGTGCGAGAGCAACCACAAGAGGGACTGACCCACTGAAATGTGGGGCCACGTTTAAAAGAAATCAAACTATAATATTTGTGTTCTTCCTGAAACAATCAGAAGAACTAGTTTTCCCAGGATTGTAAAGTGTTTCGTGGCTGCAAACAGATCTACCCAGACCCCATGCGCCTGGAGACCTCCTAGCAGCCCTGGCAGGTAAGAAGGGCAGATGCTGTTTATTCATCCTGACCTCATTCTGCAGATGAGAAACTGGAGGCTGAAGAGGAGGGTGGGAGCGGCCTGGACCCTTTGCTGAGGCCCAGGAAGAGCCTTCAGGCCGGGCTTCTCCTTCCAGGCGCTGGCCATTCTTTTTCTGTCCTGGTCCATGCCTGCTGGGGAGCTTGTCTGCGGCTCCTCTGCTATCCAGGGCGCCCCACACGCCTGAGGGACCACAGGCAGCCCCTGCTACAACAGAGCCCCCCATGCTGGCTGGCAGTGCAGAGTCACCGCTGGGCGTCAGTGTGCACTGCCCAGGGCGAGGGACATGTGCCCCACCTGATCAGGTGGCCCAGTGGGACAAGCCCAACTTTCGTCCTGGACGTTACCTTCTCTGTGGCTTCTCCCACTGCAGATGGGCCCAACAACTGGCCCAACCAGCTGTGGTCTGCACAGGCCTCCCGGGTCACTTTCATCAGCACAGCGTGGCAGCTTCAAAGTGGCCAGAGTGGCCCAGGGGCCCACTGAAACCCATGTCCAGCCAAGGGGACACACCTGGCCCTGGGTACCCAGCCCCTCAGGGTACCAGGGAGTCAGGAGATTCTGAGTCATGTATGCCTGGGGGCCCAAGCCCTCTCCCCTGGTCCACTCTCCTGCTTCTGAATGCCTGAAGGAAGGCAGACAACTTCCCTCCCGCAGCCCCAAATGCCTGTCCCGCCTCCTGGCCTTGGATGTTGGGCAAATGTAAGATGGCCTCCTGGCTAGATCTCCTATATTGAAAGGAAAAAACCAGGGAAATCTGTGGATCTCAAGCCTACTTCTTTTTGGACATCCATCTGAAAGTAAAATTCCTCTCCTCTGGGACAGCTGGGTAGACCAGAGGTGAGGGTGTGGGAGCTGGCCATCTCTTCTCTGGGTACAGGGCCATATTCTAGGCAGGCGCTGGGTGCAATGGTGGGAACACCTGGGCCACCACGCCCTGCTGTTTTGTGTGTTGTTGCTATGATACTAGGGTCCGTAGGCCTCTCAGAGGCTGACCCCCCCATGCCCTGAGGGTGCTGGGCCCCTGGAACTCTGCTGGGATGGGTGAGGAGTCCTGGGTAGGGCGGGGCCTGGCCCAGCAGGGAAGCCCCCCCAAGGCCCCATCAGCTGGGCTCCCCCTTCACTCCCTGGGACTGCCTCTCGGCCCCCTCCTTAGACTCCCCACGGAGTTTGGGGGAGGAAGCTGGGGTGTGGAGGGCTCCTCCAGTCACAGGGGAAGGGGGGGAAGGTGGGGTTGTTGCTCACTCTGTGGGTAGGGGTGTATGACCTGTCTCCCTCCCCACCCTGTTCCTGCCCTTGGGGTTTTGGAGACCCCGGCCTCCCCTGGTGCCCCTAGGAGCTCATTCTATCCTGGCCACTCTTTCCAGGAGGAAGAGCACCCTCGCCCTCAGCCCAGGGAGAGGGGCCAGCACCATTGGAGACCCTGTGCCCAGTTCCATATCACAGTTGGGGGTGGTCTTCCCCAGGGGTCACTTGGGCCCTCAACCCTCTGAAGGTGTCTTCCAGGCCACAGATCTCCCTCGAATAGGTCTGAGTTCACATGCTGAGCCCCTCCTGCTATTTGGTGACTTGGGGAGGTAGTGAGGTCCCTGCAGACAGCCCCAATTTCTGCATCTTAGCATTGAGCACAGGGATAGGGAAGGAGTACCCTTCCCAGTTGCGTCCCAGAAGAGACCAAGTGGGGGGCTAGCACGCAATGAACTCGGCGCCCTCTGGTCCCACCGCCCAGGCAGCTAAGGCGTGGACGTGAGGAACCATGATCTAGGGCCAAGCAGCTGAAGTGGGGCCGTGAAAGAGGACCCGTTACCGCGGGTGGGGAGAGCCCGTAGGGACACCGTCCTAGGAGGGCCCATCCCGGGTGCCCTTGGGATCCCGGTCCTCCGCGCTCCTGTCCTGTCCTGTCAGGCAGGACTTGCCAACCAGAGGGACGAGGCTCCAGGCGGCTGCCCGGGTCCCAGGGCCAAACCACACGTCCCCACGCAGAGGGTCCCGGTCCCGGGGTCGAGGGGTGCTTACCTGACCCTGAGCGCACGCAGGGCGCCCTCGCCGGACACGTCCCGAGGAGGCTCCGGGTCTTGACCGCCGAGAGTCGGCGCCGAGTGGGCAGGAGGGAGGGGACCACGGGAGGGGCCGAGGTCTTTATACCCACCCCGCCCCCTCCCAGCCCGCCCCCAGATGCACGGCCACCGGGAGGCGCTGCAGCCACGCGTATGGGCCGGTAGGGGGTACCGCGGGTCGAGGGGAAGGTGGCGGGAAGCCGGGAAGGGCCGAAAGGGAGTGGGGGAGGAAAAGCCGCCCTCCCGCTCTCGAGACGCGGCGAGGGTGGGGCACTGACACCTCTCCAGAAACAGTCCCGGGCGAAGTCAGAGGCCCTCCCCACGACCGGCTGGTCTGCCTGCTGACCCCGCCCTACTTCCCGGGCCGCGAGCAATCGAGGTTGGGGACCGCGCTCCGCACCGAGGGTGGATGAGGAGCGACCTGCCTGCCCCCTCGAAGGAGCTGCCCCTGGCTGCTGCGTCGGGGCGTTTCCCAACTCAGAGCCCCCCAGCTCAGAGTCCCCCTACTCATGCACAGCGGGGCTCGGCCTTTCTCTGTCTGGGGACACACAACTTCTGCCACACCACAGGCCGGAACATGTGTCCTTCCTTGGTGGCCTCCTCCAGCCCTCGACAGGGGCCAGGTCAGAGAGTAAGGGACGGAAGGGCTGGGAGGGGCAAGGGTAACCAGGATAGCCGGAGCCTCACGTGCTTTGGGTGGGGAGTAAGAGCCCTCTTCCTTGCAAGAACCCCACAGGTACCCTTGGCGCTGGGCCCAGGGGACACTGTGATGTCCCTACTGTGGTGGGGATCCCCCCCAGGAAAAGGGCTTCTCCTTGAGGTGAGATGTTGGCAGGACTGGGGGCTAGGTTCCTGGACGGTTTGACAGGACCGCAGCACCACCGTCCTTGGCTGGAGGCGGCCGGCAGCACGCTGCAGCTCCAGCCTTAGACAAGCAGCTCTGCAAGTCTCTGGGTCAGTGTTCTACCACCCAAAGCAGAGAGACCCCAGAGCTTCCTGGTCTGCTGTCTGGGCCCCAGGAGGTCCTTGTGTGCACACCCTCTGGTCTTTCTGACCACCTCTTTCCGTCTGTGCCCTGATTCTGTGCCCCTGGCTCCCGCCTGCTGACCAGATAGTCAGTGCCCACGCCAGGGGTCTGTAGTGGCAGCTGTGTTCTTGGCGAGCCCAGCAGCAGTGGCTATTCAAGCAGAGGAGGAACAACTTCCTGTGTGAGGAGGGACAGGCTGCCCTGGCTCTGCTGTCCAAAGTCCTGTGCGTTTGCCCGGGTCCCAACACACAGCCTCCCACCTGTTTCCGGCTCCCAGAGCCCCTCAGGCTGGACATCCATCAGTGCCTACTCTGCTTTCCACTGCCTCCCCTCCGGGTAGTGCCAATCAAGTGATCTCCTCCGCCATCTTTCCTGTGGACAGTGGGTGCCTGGAGCCAGGGGGCACTGGAGAGGATGTGTGTGTGTGTGTATAAGTGTGCGAGTGTGTGTGGAGTGTCGATGTGTGCACCTGTGAGCATGAGAGTGCACGTGTGTCTGTGTGTTGTGACCAAAGCTCCGGCCCTGCTCCTGGGGCGCACCGACAGGGCGCCTGTGTGCCGCCCCCGCGTCCTGCATCCACCTGCCCTCCCACAGGGCTGCGCTTCCCATGGGCTGCTCCCTGGGTCGGGACACAGGCCCAGTCCTTTAATTCGGGATCCTCTTGGCTCTGCGTGCTCCCATCAGCCTGCCACTCCTCCCACCCAGCCCCACCTCTCCTCCCACTCTGCCCTTCGCAGGGCTCTCACCTGTGCTCTGCAGGCTCCTGTGTCATCTGCAGCCCTTGGATCCTTCACAGCCATTGCCCCATAGATCCCTAACGCATCCAGTCCTGCCTGGGTGCCTCCACGGAGGCCCCCAGTGGGCACAAGGCATGCAGGAGGGGGTTCCTACTGGCTCGCCCACCACTGGCAGGTGAAGGGGACACTGTCCTTGTTGGTGTGAGAGGTACAGGTAGTTCCTGGAACAAGGTGGAGGTCCAGTTGCTAGATTTCATCAGGGGTGACCTGGGAAACCGTCCCTGTGGAAGGGGGCAGCTCACAGGTATGAGGACTCAGGGGCTTGCAGGGGGCAGTGGGTGGGCTGCTGAGTTGCACTGACGGTCCTGCAGAGGCATGAGGGAGGCCAGTGCAGCTGCCCAGCAGTGAGGGGCTCAGAGTGAGGACCAGAGGCCTCTCTGGCCTGGGGAGAAATCCCATCTCTGGCAGAGGACATGGTGAGAGAGGACTCCGGCTGCAGGCAAGATTGAATGCTCACTGACGCTGGTCTGTGAAGGTCAGGAACCCAGCCAGGATCATTGAGAACCTGAGACGTGGCCTCGGACATCCAAGTGGAAGCCTGAGGACGTGGATCTGCAGGCCCCTGACCTCTCAGATCCTTTGGAGGGCCACCCCTTCCTCGTAAGAACCAGCACTTTCTCTGCACTAAAGATGTAGAGCCCCCCTCCCCGCCCCCCACCTCCCAACAAGGCACCAGCTGCCCTTAGCACCACACCCTGTCCTCCAGCTGCCAGGACATGATCAGGGAGATAGGCTGGCGTAACCTAGATGGGGATGTGGTGGGGCTGGGCAGGGAGGGAAGCAGCTGCCAGCACGCAGCTGCAGGAGCCAGAGGCAGCCTGGGGAAGGATATTGGGTCACTGACTCAGGGGCCGGCGCAGAAGACGGGAAGGAAGCATTAACTGACTTGGAGGCACTTTCTGGGAACATGGAACTTAATCTCCTGGCAAGCTCTTCAGGCCATGAGCAAACTTAGTTCTGGGGAAGCTGACAGCCCATGTTGAGCAGAGCGGACATGTACAAGCTGCTCTGGTAGGTGGCCAAGGAGGAATGAAGAGTCAGGGGCTCCCATAGGAAGGCATGGCCCTGCTCTGTGCTTGGACTGCAGCTAATTTTTTCCATCCGGAAGTGCTGACTGCAGAGGTGGCGAGTCACCAGGAGCAGGGACCAGGCCACACCTGCACACACATGCACTGTAATACCCCCCAGTTCTCCCCCAAAGAGACCTATAGCGTTTACTGGGTGACTGAACACGGGGGAAGGACTGTCAAGACATTTCGAGGACAACTGGACAGAGAATCTGAGTGGACACTGACACCTGGAGACCCAAGTGTCATCGTGGCCTCCCTGTTGGTGGAGGGGCCAGGTAGTAAAAGGAATCCTGGCTGAAGTGTTGGTCACTGTGGGTCCCCTGGTCAACAGACCACCCAGTGTGCATTTCCCTGGTCCCCGAGTGTGTCTTGTACTTGCACCCTGAGATCCTGGCCTGTGTGCTGTAAAGCATTGTAGGAGGGATGTCCAAGGGTGAACCTTGAACACTGCCCCTTCTACAGCTTGGGTGGAAAAGCATGCACAACACGGTGTCCCTGGAGCTCAAGGCCTGGAGGACGCAGCCGTGGTGACCTGTCATGTCTCCGTCAGCTCAAGAGCTGGTCTGGGCCTTGCAGAGAATGTCAGACTCTGGGCAGTGACCCCGAGGCTTCATCAAGTGGCAGCTCAACTGCACGTGCTGTGTTGGATGTGGTATTCTTGTCACACTGGATTAATAAGGCTATTGATTAGCAATTACACTCTTTTTCATCCCATTTAGAAAAGAGGGTTAGAACGGTTTGCATTCATGTGGGAGGGACAGTAATAGTCATTTACGGTTGGCTTCAGGGGCCGTGCTAACTCGCCCTCTGTCCTAATACAGTCTGAGGAGACTCCGACCCCCTGGACATCCCACAGGACACGAGACAGATCCGTTACAGAGGTGACGTCATGCTGACTGGGTAGGATGGGGGAGGAGCCTAGTGTGCTGGAGGCCCTGAGGCCTGTGTGCCCCAGAGGGCAGGAGACAAGCTCTGCAAATCCAGGGAGCTGCACTTCGGGGGAGTTCGCAGGGGTCTGGTGCTCAAGGGTGTGCAGTGATAGATCCCCAAAGTAAGAGACGAGTTGCTGCATCTTGCACCCCCCACTTGAAAGGAGGAGCACAGGGCCTGGTAGGCCTTTTGGTTCCGAAGGCAACATGGTCCACTTTGAGGAATACTGCTGTGGCCCAGATCTCAGGTGACACAGAGGCATCCATCGGAGGGGCCAGGAGCAGGGACGTCTGAGCGGCTGGCCCAGGCTGGGTGCTTGGACCACGTCACATAGGAGGTGTCAGTGTGGGAAGAGATGCCCCATGGAGCTCAGGGTGAGTTGGCGCTCTGCAGCCAGGCCATGCACCTGCAGAGCGTTCACCTTTAGGGAAACGCTTCGTCCTCCTGGGCAGGGCAGCTGTTGCCCCTAGCCTCTGCCCTCCAATCAGGCTCCGGCTTTGAGTTGGAGCCATCGGGGAGGCTGGGCACTTGCTTCGCGACCTTGCTGGGACACTGCTGTTCCTACCCCTTCCTTCTGTGGGGGGATCCAGCAGTAATGGCCGGCCACCGCACACGGCGGGTTTTTGTTTGCCTCTTCACATGGTAATGATAACATCAGCCACACAACGACTTCACGCCTCCTGAGGAGCATGCCAGGCAAGTCACTGCCTGTGTAGCTCACGAGCCCCTCTGCCATAAGGAAACAGGCTGGGGAGCTAAGTGACCTTCCCAAGACCACACGGCCAGCCAGGGCAAGGGGCAGGCGCAGAGTGAGTCCTGTGCACATTCACAGGGGTCCTGGGATCCTGGTATTGCCCCCCAGGTTCAAACTGCCGCCCATCCCACCCTTGGCTGTGGGGTGACAGTGAGCTCTGCGAGGTGTGGGACAGACCTCAGACCTCAGCAATGGCACCAGATGCCCGCGTTTCTATGGAAACCAACAGGGCCCCCTGGGTGGCTTTACTGAGACAGCCTTAGAGGCACCGGACTCAGCCTTACAGGGTTTGTTATTGTCTCTTCTCAGACCAGGTTTGTTCTCCTCGATGTGCTGAGAGGTGGGCTTGTTCTGACGTTCTAGAATGCAGGTGGGCTTGGTCTGCTCCCTCCTCATCCTGCCCCTCTGGGCATCCCGTTTGCTGGGCCCACAATCATGCCAGCACCCACAGTGCCCCCTTCTTCCTACAGGCAGAGGCAGGACCGTGCAGGGATTCTGAGGTACAGAGGGATGGAGAGGCACCCAGGGGAGCCCTGCCTCTGCCAGGGGTGCCGGGCCCGGGGGCCTGGCAGGCTTCGACCGACTGCTTTCTGCTTGCAGGGCCTGCGAGGCTGCCTGGGGCACACGGGTCCCACGTGAGTCGTCCTGCTCCTGGTTGCCAGCGAGGAAGCCCATGCCAAGATCACATGACCGTGCCTTTTCTCTGCTTTGCAGCCTGTGTGTGGGGAGACAGCGTGCAGATGAGTAACACAGACACACCTTGATGCTCAGGAGCCGAGTGGGTGCCTACAGAGACATGTGCGAGCCATTAGCGCGGGAGCATTCTGCACTGGGCCTGTCGGCGGAGGGGCGCTGAGTAATGCCGTTTCCGTCTGTCTGCCCACACGCTCTCAGGCTGAGCAGGCTGTAAGTGGTTCTGTGTGGACCAGCCCTCTGCCGCTTTCTCATGCTAGGCACATCTTGTGGGACTGTTCCGGGGGGCGGGGCGGTGCTCGCGCGGCCTCAGAAACATATTTACGAAGACCTTGCAGAACAGGACTCTGCACTCACATTTTCCTTTGCTCTCGCTTGGGTTTGAGAGTAATTTTCTCCCCCACCCCGCTCGACCGCCCCCAGCGGTTCTCGCCTGTCTCCAGGGACTACTCAGAGATTGCAAACCCCGCCATTAACGGGCACCGGGCAGTGTGTCACTGTGTGTTCCAAGTCAGTGGCAGAGCAACGGGCTTTTTTTAAAAAGCCCAAACTGAGTCACTAGTCTTAGCGGTCTCACCTGGCCCTGGGCAGAGGGCCCTAGTGCTTTGGTGTGATTTCTGACAGCACTTGCATGTTGGGAGAATCTGCACTGGTGACTGCTCACTTCTTCAGTGGGAGCCGGGCCAGAGGCTGGGCACTGGGGAGAAGCCCTCACGTGGCAGGCCAGGGTGCCAGGGGACAGGAAGGGCGAGGCCTGCATGCTGGTGGCCAATAGCTGCCTCCTGGGTGGAAAGGGGCTGTAAGCATCTGTCTGGTGGACTCAATCCAGCCACGGTGATGCTCCCAAGGGGTCTTGACTTCTCCTGCATGTCTGGCCTTGGGCATACGGTCATTTCTTGGAAAGTGAGATCGGCCCAAGGGCAGCAGCACCCCAATGTAGCGTCCACAGAGCTCCCCTCACTCACCTCGGACAATCAGATCCTGTGTCATGAGGGTCTCACAGGAGACAATGCTCACAGGGGAGGGGAGGGCAGGTGGGGGAAGGAAATTTCAGGTCTTTGCACTCCTTCCCTCTCCTCCACCTCTGAGCATGTCTAAACTACGCTAAGTTAGCTTATAAATATTTCAAAATATTTGTGTCTCCTGTAAAGCTCCTCTTAACCAGCTGCGCCGTACTAAATGCAAAGGGTCACCAGAAGGTCATGCAACTGATTTCTCTGCTGGCTTAGGAAGGCCATGCTGGACACTCCAGGGGTGGGCCTGGCCTCTGTTGGGTGTGAGAACGCCAGGTAACCACACCACAGGACTTCTCACTGGGAGTCCCCAAGGGGGCAGGGTCACCAAGCCCCCAAGTCTGCATTTTCCTGGGATGAGGGCCTACAGGTCTCACTGGACTGATTCTCAAAGGAACACGTGGCTCTAAAGACGTTGCGTGCTCACGAAGAACTGGGACTCAGCAAAACACACAAGAGCTGGAACGAGCAAAGACTGACATTTCTGTGGTGACGTAGGCAGTCCGGAGGCATCATCCTCATCACCATGACCGTGGCCGTGACCTCCCCACTTCTGTCAGTCCTGCCACTGCCATCACCACCACCTTCGTCCCCATCAGGACCACTGCCAGCCCCATCACCCGAATTGGGTGTCTGCTCCTCCATAACAAATCATCCCAACACTTCATGGCTTAAAAGTGCCATTTTATTTGCTTGTTTTTTGGTGGGTTGGCACTTTGGGCTGGGCTCAGACAGCGGGGCAGCTCTCCGGATGGTTCACAGGAGTGCGTTCATGTGGTGGCTGTCAGCTGGAGGCTTGCACGGGGTTGGGCGACCTAGGATGGCATTACTTACAGGTCTTGTGGGGCCAGGGTCTTGCTTCTCCTCCCTGTTGCTTCTCTAGAAGGATAACTCAGACCTGTTTTCACTGCAGTACTGTGGCCGAATGGGAGCAGAAGTGAAAGGTTCTTGAGACGCAGGCTCAGGAGCCATACCACGCACTGTGCCGTGTGTTGCCGGTCAAAGCCAGACGCAAGGCCAGCCTGGGCTCGGGAATGGAGAACTGGCCTCCAGCTCTTGTGGGATGAGACCACAGCTAGTCTGTGTCACCTCTCACCGTAGCCTCTGTCACCTTCATCTAGCCTCCTCATCCTCTCCACGGGGCAAGATCTGCCCATGTCAGGGGCTGGGGCCCTACAAAGGCACGGCTTCTGTTCTCACAGGTCTTGCTGTGCAGATGAGGACACGGACATAGTGACGGCGGGCAAACAGTGGTGGTGTCGTGCTCTTGACGTGCTCCTCAGCGGCACTCGCCACGTCTCGAGGGAGATAGAAAGGCCGGGGTCCTGGGCGTCTGGGGTTCTCCCACCTCAGGGCAGGAGGCAGGCCTCCACCTGCTGCAGGGAGCAGTGTGCCTGCCTGTAGGGCTGTTTCAGGCAGAGCCCTGCTGCCGGATATGGGGGTCGGGCCAAAAGAGCCCCCTGGACATTGGGAGCTGGTGTGCGCCAAGTGTTCCCTGGAAACTAGGAACACTGCCTGGCAGGGACCCTCGGGGCCACGTGGAGGGACACACATTTAACAGACCCCACCCCCATGCCTCCCTTCAGGGCCAGGACTCCAGGACTGTGTGACACCCAATCCCTCCAACTGTGACACTCCCTGAGGACAGGAAGGGCTGGAGGCTGTTGACAGAGTCTGTTTCCGCCCTGTGGGGTTTTCTGGGGATGCTCGGATGGACCCCCTGCCCCACCCCCGCCGGTCTGCACCGCTGCCCTCCCCCTCCCTGTGGCCGACTCTGGGAGGGAGACTCAGCGGCGTCAGCCTCAGAGAAGAATCAGTTCTCTTTGATGGAACCACTTTTTGGCAGGAAGAAACTTCAAATTGTCGGACAAATCAAGCCCTAAACAGAACCAGCTTGTCTGAGGGTTAAAAGCCTTGAGACCCAGAGCAAATGAGCAGCCCCGATGAATTCCCACAGACCTGCACTCGGGGCTGGGCTGCTTTGTGGGTGGTGACCAGAACGGATTTGTGAGTTGGAAGTGACTTCAAGGGAGCCTGGTCCAGGGCTCTGGATAATCATGGTGTGGGGCGTTCTGCAATGCTGCCAGGGCCCAGCAATTTCCCATCAGGATCAGGGACTCCCCGTGCTGGGGAGGGGGCTCAGGTTCAGCCACCCTGGAAACCCAGAGCCTCCCCTGCCTGGCCCTTGGCCACACAGGCCCTCCCTCGTCGCGACAAAGGCCCACCATGGATAAGGTGCTGTGAGGCTAGTAAGGTGCCAACCTCCCTCCCTCTCTCAGCCCGCTCAGTTGTCCACACACTTAACCTGCTGCATGTGGACGTGGCGGCAGGTGCAGGAGGGACACTGGTGGTCACTGCTTCCGTCTTCAGGGGAGGTGGTGCCATCCAGGGCCCCATGGGTGCACAACCTCATGTGGAAACGATGCTCCTGCAAAGAGGTCCCCCGCCACCGGAGACCTGACCTGCGAAGTAACCTGCATCCCGCTGATGCCCTGGCCTGAGAACAAGGTCCCCTGGGCTGGGGGTCAGATGGGAGCTAGAGGGGCAGGAAGCTGTTGTTGGCCCTGGAGGGCACGGCGGTGCCTGGAGGACATGAATGAGTGGGTGAGAGGGCCAGAGCTTTCCCCGCAAGGAGGAGAGACCAGAGCACCCGCCAGTCTGCTGTTCCCACAACTGGAGGAGGCCTCCGAGGGCCCTTGCCTTCAGCATTGGCATTCGAGCCACGGCTGACGCAGGGCGTGTGGACTTGGAAAGCCATTCCTGCTGCAAAGCCACTGAGGTCCCCACCTGCCGGCCCTCCTGCTCCTCCCTTTCAGCCTGACCGGAGGAAGAGGGTTGTCCTGGGGGTGGGCTCTTGCACTGGCCATACGGGCCAGAAGGGGCTGAGGCTTTGAGCCAGCGGCTGTTCACCCAGACAACCTGGGCGGGGGAGCGCCATCAGCCTGGGCACCAGAGCCAGGTGGCTGGCTGAAATGACAGCCCCACCCACAGCAGGGGCCCCCAGCAGGGCTTCCCTCTCCCCTCCCTGCTCAGGGCGCCCCTCCCAGGGGTTGGGGATGGGAGTCTTCTCTGGGGCATAAGAGAAGTGCTGCATAGCTGCAGGTGACACAGCTGAAGCTTCCCTCCCCGGACGGACGGAAGCTGCCACAGGGATTCCCGTATGACACACTTCCCAGACCTGGGTTACTGAGCCGCATTAGTCCCTCCAAGAAAGTGTTCCGGAGGTGGCGGGTCCAGGTGAATGCGTCACAGCTAATTTGTCAGGAAGGAATTTGGCCGCTTGTGAGTAATTGTGGAAACAAAATGCCCATTTTCAGCAGCACAGGCCCTCCATGCGGGCACGGTGGGGGGAAACCAGGGCTCATGCCTTTGTGTCTCCTCTTATCAATTTGTCCCAGGGAGGTCACTTCATGCCCACGAGGCCTGTGGGGTCTACACTGGCTCATCCACTCCCGGCCTCGCTGTCCCCCACAGCCTGTCCTGCCTGGGGCCCAGCTCAGGGTCCAGCTTGTTCTCAGGTGGCCCCTGGACTCAGGCCTGTGATAATCTATTTGCAGCTGCTGTTAAGGTGGCCCAGCAGTGACCTTAGGATGGGAGACCACCTGATCATGCAGCTCGGAGACTCAGGTGCAGGAGGGGGTGCAGGCAGGAGGGGGTGCTGAGAGGAAGGGGACGTGTGGAAGGAGCGGCAAGGGCCGCACACCAACAGATGGTCAGAAGACCTAGTCCTCCAGCTGCGGGAAACTGAATTGGCCAACCATCCTCAGTGAGCTCGCAAGACCGTTCTCTTTGGGCCTCCGGTCGGAATCCAGCTCAGTGGTCACCCTGATGTCCACGTACGAGGACCAGTTGAGTCTGGGATGTCTCACTAACAGACTGTGGGCTAAGAGTGGGAGCCGTTTAAGATGCACTTTGTGGAAAGCTGATACACTCCCGGGTGCTCCCCCCACCAAGCCTGGGGTTCTCCAACTCCTCGCAAGGCCAGCAGTCTCTCGCATCTGCCCTGCACCTGCAGCTGCGTTCAGCACCCACTGGACAGCACCGGGGACCTCACCAGCTTGCAGGCTGCATCCTCCTGACACTCACTGGATGTGTCCCCAGCTCCCAGTCAGGTTCCAAAGAGGACACACAGATGGCCAACGGGTACGTGAAAAATCCTAGTCACTAATCACCAGGGAAATGCAAATCAAAACCAAAATGAGATAACACCTCACACCTATCAGAATGGCTGCCATCAATAAGTGAGCAAACACAAGTCGGCCGGCATGTGGAGAAAAGGAAACCATTGTGCACTGTTGGTGAGAACATAAATGGGTGCAGCCACTATGGAAAATAGTATGGAGATTCCGTAAAGAATTAAAAATAGAACTACCATATGATTCAGCAACTTTCGCCTCTGGGTATTTATCTGAAGAAACCCTAAACACTAATTCCCCCCCAAAAATGCACTTCTATGCTCATTGCAGCATTATTTACAGTAACCAAACTATGGAAGCAACCTACATGTCCATTAATAGACTATTGGATAAAGATCATAAAAAAAGACGAAACCTTGCCATTTGTGACAACATGGGTGGACCCCTTGAGGGCGTTTACAGGTGCCATACAATTTCACTCATGTGAAATGCAAAGAACCCAAACCAAACCAAAACACAACGACTGAGCCCACAGATCCAGAGAGCAGACAGGTGACAGGTGCTTGCCAGGGGCGGGGAGTGGAAGGTGGGCGAAGTGGGTGAAGTGAGTCAGCAGGTAGACACTTCCAGTTATAAAGTAAGGAAGTGCTGGGATGAAACGCGCCGCATGGTGACTGCATTGTGTATTGGGAAGTTTCTAAGAGAGTAGATCTTAAAAGTTCTCATCTTAAGAAAAACAATCTGTGACTGTGTGGTGATGCTAGGTGATTAGCATTTCACAGCACACACAAACATCGAACCGTCACATTAGACCTCTGAAACATAATGTCGTCTGTCAATTACACCGCAATAAAAAAAATGCAATGATAAGAAGAGACAGCTAATCCCCAGTCAGCTGGTAGTGGGCTCTCAGCCTGAGAAGCCAGTGGACAGGTGGGCACAGGCAAGGCATTGCATCTGCGCCGCCCTCCAGGAAATGAGAGTGGGTAGCACAAGGAGGGGCTATAGGTGGTGAGGGTGCTCAGGCAGGTTTGTGTGTTTCATCAGAGATGCGGCACATGGCACACTCACAGTGCACACACCTCCCATGGTGCACACCCGCACGGTGCACACACCTCATGGTGCACACAACGCCCCACGGCCCCTCCCCATGATGTACTGCGCTTATGGCACACTCATCCCCACGGCACACACCCCAGTGTGCAAGCGCCCCACAGTGCAGGGGCTGATTTGCTGTGAGCGTGAAGGCTGCTTTTCAAAGAGGAATGAGGGGCAGTCCTGTGACTGGGAAGCGGGTCTTTGTGCTCCTCACATCCCTGGGCAGACTGCCTTTCTCCGTTGGGAGCCCTGGGTGGTCACTTCACTGTGCTGGGGTCCTATGTCCTCACAGGCATGAGGAGCTGGTGGAATGTGCTGTGTGTATGTATGTACGTGCCTGTGTGCATTTATATGGTCATAACCATGTGTATGCATGTATAAGCACTCACATACCTACATGTTACATGCATTACATGTGCATCTGTGCATGCTCGGATATACACATGTTTGTGCACATGTACATGCATATATGTGATGTCTCTTGGTATGTAAGTGCATGTGTGCATGCATGCATGTGATATGGGTATGCCTGTGTTTATGTGTATGCATGTGCATCTCTCTCTCTCTGTATGTGTGTATGTGCATATACGTAGCCAGGTACTCTTGGTAGGCATGAGAAATTGTGGTGACCACTCTCCCAGATCTCGGTGGACATGCATGGGAGCAGCACGTTCTAGAATGTTCCGGCTGGATGAGATCAGCTGTATGGCCTACACATGTCAGCCAGACTGAGCCAGGGGCTCACAGGAAGGGAAGAATCTGGTTAAAAAGCCTGTGTGAGTGGTGGGGGAGGGAGGCACCGGCTTCCTCTGAGTCACACAGCAGTCTGTTTCCAATTATGTGTCCTGCTGGTAGAGTCCAGCATATGGGAGTTCGGTGTTGGAGAGCAGCCCTGCACAGCCTGGTGAGACCCTCGGGCCCTGTGCAGGCCGGGCGACAGGCCCCTCCGACCGCAGCTGCGTGTAGGCTCCCGACCCCACATCTGGGACCACTTGGCCTGAATCCTTATTCATTATTTAAATTTTTTGGTATTTCTTTTATTAATAAAGTGGACTTTTTTCATGTGTATCCATTTATATTCTTTTTTTGTGAATTACATATCTATGTTCTATGCTTTTCTTATTGATTTGTAGGAGGTTTTGTTTTTGGCAGTCGAACTAACACTTTCATTATAATGTTCAAGCTTTTCTTTTTGGTTTCATCTCTATTGGTATTTTAAATCATTATCATAAAAAGCACTGTCTGGTTTTTCATCCGAATCCTTGGGCTTTGTAGACAGGCTGGCAGCGTGGTGAGCCTGGGGTCCCTCCCGGGAGCCCCTCTGCTCTCTGGGGGCCCACGCTCAGTGGGCCAGAACACCTTGTTCTTTACTTCCTTGCAACTCAGCTCCACGGCTAGTCAGCTACGTGCCCCCGGGACCTTGGCTGTTTAGTCTCCGCCATCGGGAATTTTCTGACCTCTCCTAGAGAACCAAGCAGGTCCCTGTGGCAGGGGGCCCCTCTGCCCAGGCCAGAGCCGGGAGTGTCTGCTGCCCGGCTGGGTCCTTGGTGCCTCAGCCCCAGGCCCCAGCAGTCACCAAGCTTTCTCTGGTCAGGCCCCTCAAGGAGTGGGTTTGCCCCTTCTGCTTTGACTTTGAGCTGAATGGGGAAATTTCAGGAGGCCTCAGGCCCAGGGGTCCCACTGCGGCACCCTCATCCCTGCCCAGCCAGGTGGAAGTGGGTGGCCCTGCCCCATCATGGAGGTCTCTCTCCCTGCCAAGGTTGCCTTCCCCAAGCTCAGCCTGAAATACAGGATCTTTCTAGAATCTTCTGTCTATGTGAGGTCCTTCTAGCCCCCTAAGGACTAAAATTTTGAAACATGAAAGTCAGGACAGGCCCATTTTCACTGCTTTCTGCGTTAGCTGGAGTCAGGAGGGCTGGGATGCGCATGGGGAGCCAGTACCTCAGAGAAACATCAGTGACTCTTTCCACCAAGGCCGCCCAGGGCATTCTCAAAGACCTAACACAGGCTCCCTGTCACATCGCTGTGTGAATTCACCCTGCAGCACCTGCATGGATCCTGGAGAAAGACTACCATCTACCACAAGAGCAACCAAGCAGTCACCGGCACGCGGCTGCTCTTCTGGGTGTGGTGGTGTCGGCACAGCAGGTTGATGAGACCTCAGTACCTGGAACGTGACCGCTGGTTTGGCGAATGCATTCCCTTCTATTGTAGTGAGAAAGACCATCAGGAACAGTCTGTAATCTTGTGAATGCACTAAAATGTGCACTTACAGTTCTGCCCCAGGTTCTGTTGGCTCATGTCCTCTGTCATAATGTGGCCCAGAAAAATACGGACTGCCTGGGCATCCCATGGAGTATGACACGTGAATTACAATTGACGACATCCTGCCCATCAGGCCGGCTGGGAAGAAGAATTCTGAGTCAAGCCGTGCCACCTACAGCAGAAAATCGTATGTACTTGGAGAAACACTCTTGGATTAAGGGCCTTGATGGGGCGGTGCACTTGACCAGCGGACAACAAACATCCGTGTGGCTGAGACTCCCCATCCTCGAGGTACAGCCTGTTGGACTCACCACGTCACACGGCCACAGGGTCTGGCAGCAGCCTTTCAAAAGACGGACAGGAGGGTCTGGGTGAGCTGCATGAGCAGGTGGCTCTGATTGCCAGGTCACCACAACAGTGACACCAGTACCTCTCCCCAGCTCACACCTACGGCTGAGTGGGGGGCTCTGGATGGACAGATGGAGGAGGAGGAAAGGGTCGCTGCTGGGGTTCTGGATGGGGACGGCTTGCTATGGGAATCAGCTGAAAATGAATGGCAGTCCAGCCATTGTCCAGGGTGTCTCTGAAGACAACGGAGAAGGAAAGCTGCCCAACGGGCAGTGCTTCAAGCACCCGGTCACCCACTCTTTGTGGAAGGAGAAGTGGCCAGGGAAGAATATGTATGGATGCCAGGCAGTATTTAATGGCCTGACTATCTGGTCAGGAACCCAGAAGGAGAGGACCACAGAATCGGGAACAAGAAATTCTGGGGTAGAGGCATGTGAACGGACAATTGGGAGCGGACACCAAGTGTGAAGATTTTTATACCACTTATTAACATCTACCGGGATATATTCACCATGGAAGCAGCCCTGAACCCCCAAGCAGACAAAATGACTTGGCCAGTAGACATTCCCTGTCTTCACTGTCTGTTCCCCGGTTCTGACACGGTGGGCATGTGGATGGAGTAGTCACAGTGGTGGGGACAGGGGCTGCGATAGATCCAAAAACATGAATGCACACTTCCAAGGCAGATCCAGCTGCCTCAGGATGTCCAAGTTCTGAGCAATAGAGAGCAGTGCTGGGCCCTCCTTATTCCTCAAGATTAACGGGGCACTTGGTGGCGAGCCAGCTGCACTGGGCTACTTCGATCATGGAAGGGCTCGGTGAGTAGGCAGGTGTTCCAGGCACAGGCCTGTCTTACTTCCGGAACTTCAGCCCACACAGTACAGAGCCCCTGTGGACGCTCACAGCATCACACGCAACCGGAGGCCCACGTCGCAGTGAAGGAGTGCGGCAGCGGGCTCATGGCCACGGGGCCCAGGAGTCACACTGTGCTCTGCACTACCCAGAGTCAGCTGGCCTCCCAGATGCTAGAGAGGCTTTCTAGAGCAGAGCTGAAGCAACAGCAAGGAGGCAACAGTGAAAGTATGGGAGCCCCCTTCAGGGTGCAGTGTCGGGGACACTTCTCCGGTGCTCTGTCTCCCACAGGAAGGATGCATGGGCCCAGAAACCGAAGGGTCAAAGCAGACGTAGCCACTGGCCTACTGGGGAATGCTGGACTTCCTGTCCTTGCAATTCTGGGCTCTGCAGAGTTGAAGGTCAGGTCCCCAAAGAGTCCCACTGGGCCAGCAGGGCACTTTGGACTCCTTATGTCCAGGGTCCAGCAGATGAGGAGTCACCAGCTTAGCCGAGTAATTGGCTTTTCTCATCCAGAGTAGGACTGCTTTCATGCCACGGGGGCCGGGAAGGGCACCTCTGAAACCTGGGTGATTCACGTGGGTGCCTGCAGGCAGCCTTTCCCCATTGTCACTGAATGGACACATGCATCGATGCAGCTGAGAAGGGTAGATTGCCAAGGGCTTGGACTCCTCCAGAATGGAGGTTTGAGTCACACTCCCAGGGAAGCCATGGCGACCTGCTCAGTTGAGGGCCTCCCAGCGGGTGGGGGACTCAGAGCAGGTCGAAGGGGAGGACCAGGATGAGTGCTCTGGCCTGAGACCTACTGCTCTGATGGAGGCTGTGGTTCACCCCACTGACCTCCCTCCTCTAAGTTTCCCCTGACCCAGAGGCCTGTGGAGCTGCCCCGGGACCTGCGTGGAGAGGTGGATGCGTGCAGTGCGAAGTGGGGCGGCTGGGCGGTGAGTGCTAGGAGTCCAGAAGTGATCGACAACCCCGTGGTGTCCTTGGAGCTTCCAGCATGCACCCTGGTCACACTTCAAGGGGATGCTCCCACCTAGTGACTCACTTTGTGGGGATACTGATGCAGGTCATTCCTGTGACACACAGGACCCCATAAAAGAGAATTAGGCTCCAGAACCCCCCCCACTGCCTGCCTGACCTCCCCACCCCCTGCTGTGTGGCAGACCCAGACTTCCGTCCCACCCTCCTCCCTTCCCCCAGCCCTCCCCCAGCTCCTCCTGTTTTATTTTTCACAAATGTTTCCCCAGGAGAGCTGCACTAATCCCGTCTTGGCATCTGTGTCTTGAAGGACATGAGCTAGTACTTATTTTCTCTCTCTTTCTCTCTCTCTCTTTTTTTTGAATGCTAGTGTTTTTTTAATTAAGCCCAGGGATTATTCAGTGTTCCTTAGAGAAGTCTCTGTCTAAATGGGTTTAAATGGTTCACTGCTCAGGGTCCTGTTAGAACTGAAATGGAGCCTGTCTGAGGTTGAAGTGTGCGCGCATTGAAATTCCTTCAGAGCCAGACGAAGGGAGAAAGATTCGCCCTGAGTTTACATGTGCACTTTAATACCCAGCAGCCACTGAGGAGGGCATGGCAGCAGGCACTGCAGACAGTTCTGGAAGGGAGCAGAAACTCTGTGCCAGTGAGGGCTGCTAGTCCAGGGACAGTCCTGGGCCTCCACCACCCAGCTGATGATGTGACCCAAACGCCACCACCTCTCAGCAGAGACAGGCAGTCTGAGCACCCATGTTCCCCGACTGTCCCAGGTCTGTCTTCGCTCTGGTCTCACATCCTGGGCCTCGGTTACTTCCAGGAGAGCTGCAAACGGCCTCTGCGGGTCCTGATGGGCTTGTCGCTCTCATAAGGGCTGCGAGGCTTCTGGGCAGCTGCCCGGCCTCTCCCTTGGCTTCCAGCCTGAATGCATTTTTAAGGGGTGGGTGGGGAATTTCTAGCCTAGATATTTTTATAGAGCTCTTGGTTGGGAGAGTTGCATGTTGCTTTTCAAAGTACTATTTTGCTGGAAATTCTCTCCCCAAACTGTACCGTAAGCTGTACAGTCGTGTAAAATTACATTGTACTTACCTTTGTATGTATTCTCCTTGAAGGTAAAGTCGGTGCTCAACATTTAGCAAACAATAGTAAGATAATTTGAGAGTCTCCCACTATTATCCGACCTACCAGAGGCCCAGAGTGATGAACTATTGCCAAAGACGACACAGAGAAAGGGGCAGCTGGGAAAAATGAGAACACCAAGGATATCAAAACACTTGAAGTGTTTGCTCCTGGCAGGTGTTCAATAGCCATTTGGTGAGTTAACGAGTAAAAGGGGCCATTTGACAGATATGTTAGTGTGTGCTAGAAAAGTTTTTGTATTATCAGAGCACGTATTTGAGATTCAAAAATAGGTAGAAATTTGAAATTCCTTATTTAGAACAAAACTGGAACAAGCCAGCGAAGGGAGAACGGGTGAAGAAGTCCGGAGTCTCCCAGCAGGGACTGGCTGAGTGGGGTGAAGGGTGGCTAGGAGCACAGGCGTGAGGCTTCCTCTCGCTGGCTTTGCCACTGATTTGCTGTGTGGCCTCTTTGCTCCTCAGCTGCTTCACTTTACAGTGAAACCATTGGCATAAAGGAACAATATTTTCCTAGCAACCAAATTCTGTGATTTCTGGAGACAAGGATTCCTCAGCTTCAGGGTTCAGACGGCTCCAGAAGCTCTGGTCGTTAGAAGGGGGAGGCCCGCACTATGAATGTTTTTGTTCTTCTATTCGAATCATGAGCAGAGGTGGGACATGTGGGAGCAGAGGCTGCCCCTGCACGGGCCTGGGAGAAGCCCGCCCCAGGGTGGAGGAAAGAGCACCATGGCCCGATGTCCTGGCCGCCCCGGAAGATGACGGCTGCCTGCTTAGCTCTGGCGGGGGTAAGGCACAGAGTGAGCTGGGAGAGAAGGAGTTAGTGAGAGTTTGTCTGGGTTTCTGGAGTCCACGTCCTGCTGAGTTTCCAGCTCTAGGTGTCTGCTGGAAAAATGTAGTGTAAGCCGGTGACACAGCTGCGTGTGTTTGTTTTTGGTGTTTCCAGAGAAACAAGAGGGAGAAATAAAGAAAAATGAAGTTTCCACACATATCCACACTGACTTCAAAACCGTCTGTGTGCACGGAGAAAGGACGAACGCTCGGCCCACGTGCCAATAACGATGCTCTCTGTCCCGCTCTGCGGCCCCCGCCCCACCTACACCCAAATGCACACATGCTCACTCATACACAGGAGCGGAAAAGCAAGTTGGTTTTTCCATGTGGGAACGGGCTGCCCCTGGGTCCAGTGCCAGGAGCGGTGCCACCACATGAAGTAACGCTTAGCCAGGGTCGGGAGAAGCACACTGCGCTGACTGTTACATTCGATTACTCAGTGGATTAAATAAAACCACCCAACCTCAGAGAGTCACACTGGCCTGCATTATTACGTGGCTATAAATAGGAGGGAAGAAATTGCTATTAGCACATTAAACGTCAGAATTCAGGGAACCGGAAAGGAGGCGGCTTCATCTCTCCTGACTTAAAGAAGAGGCAGAGAGCCAGATGGGCCAGGCCAGAGAGGCTGTAATTTATCCCATAGGACCTGACATGGGCCCTTGTACAACCTCAGGTCTTTACAGAGCAGACGAGGTGCCAGGTCCTGCCAATGCCCTCTCCAAGGCATGGAAGGGGGTAGGGCCAGTCTTCTTCTACCCAGGCCCAGAAAAAGGGCGCCACATGAGCAGGGTGCCAGGCAAGTGTGCCAGTGGGTGGGTCTCCGCCTTGCTGCCAGCCGTCTGGGCAGTCACTGGGCTCTTGTCTGCCTGTGAAGTGACGCATCGCCTGCTCTGGGCCTTGGCACGTGCATTTCCCTCGCTCCTGCACAACTCTCAGGGCCATCGCTGAGGCCTCCGAGGGAGGGTGCCTCCGGGAGTCTAAGACATGGTGCCTGCTTCAAGGCACTTCCCATGGAAGCAGTCTGCATATACCTTTTTCTTTCCTTCCTTCCTCCCTCCCTCCCTCCTTCTCTCCCTCCCTCCTTCCTTCCCTCCCTTTTTCACTGAGATAAAATCCATCATTTTAACCATCTTAAAGTGTACAATTCACTGGTAGTTAGTGCAGCCATCACCTCCTTACCCCCAAGGGAAAACTTGTCCCCATTAGCAGGAGCTCCCTTCCCCACCCCTCCCTCCCCTAGCCTCTGGCAGTCACCAATCTGCTTTCTGTCTCTGTGAATTTGCTTATGCTGGACAGTTCATACAAATAGAATCACACAGTATGTGATGTTTTGCATCTGGATTTTTTCAGCATGCATAATGTCTTCAAGGTTCAACCCGCTGTAGCACGGATCAGTGCGTCATTCCTTTTTGTGGCTGGTAATACCCCATGGTTCGGACAAATCACAATTCGTTTATCCACACGGCTGTCTTTTGGAGAGTCATATGAAATTAGCCTCGCTGCCGCCCTTTACTGCGTGAGGGCAGCAGAGACAGGGTGGTGGGCCCATTCCATCCAGTATTGACCCCGAACAAGCTCTCGCACAGGGCTGGAAGGCCCCTGGCACCTATCGGAGTTTCCACCATCAGTGCCTGAATCGAGGCTCCAGACCTGCAGGGCTTCCTAAACTTCCACTCTGGTCCATGTGACTCCCAGAGGGGCGGGACTTCCTTCCCCCAGACTCGGCAGTCTCTGAAAGTCACCAGAACCCAAGCTTACCTGCCCAGCTCCTCTCTGTGACTTCTGGGGGCGGGACTTCCTCCTACTGGGACTGGGTTACTTCTATGTTTCCTGCTTGCCAGGGCCATTATGAGTGTGTTTAGAGTTGGGGCCCCTTAGCAGCCGCAGGGACACATGGCTCCTGAGCTAGGGCAAAGTCATGGTCAGGCAGTGGGCCACTCTGTGCCTTCCCCAGGCTCTCTTGGTCCCCCTCTTGGTCTTGGAGTCCATATTTGGGTGGCTGCTGTTCTGGTTAATAATGGCTCATAATGGAGGAGAAACGAGAAAGGCATTAAAGGCATAAAAGTGCAGCAAGGAAGGAACAGGAAGGCGGCATCCTTCCAGGGGTGCTGTGTAGAATCAACTGGAAAATGGCCTGCAGAAGGTAGCCAACTTCTTCCAGGTCTGAGGGTTTAGCCATGAAGACCTGGGCCCTTATCCAGCGATTCAGGACTCTTCCTTTTGTCTTCACAGAGTAGCTAGTGATGCCAAGGGGGGGTTCACATTCCTGAGGTGCTGGCTGTACTCCGCTCCCTGTCCTCTAAGTTTGCATTTTTCTCTTTTGAAGGCAGTGCCTGAGGAGGATGGACACAGGGAAGGCACAGAGGGGATGTCGGCTTAGCCCTCTTCATCAGAATCTGCTACAATTTGACTACATTAACATGTCGGGGGCAGTCCTGTCTAGAGGACCATGCCTGTTGACCAAAAGGGGTACACTTGCATTTCTCAGTTGCCTGTGGAACCAAGTTGTCCAATTTCAACCCTGCTGCCCCTCACTGAAACTCTTTCTGGAAAGCCAGAACCAGAGGCCATGCCATACACAAGGAGGTGATTACCACAGCTGGGAATTAGGGAAATGTCTGCCTGGTTTGGAAAAAATGTAAGAATGTCTCACAACAGCCAAACTAGGGGTCATGTAGAAGGCTTGAAGTGGCATGGGAAGGGCCGAGGGGTGGAGACAGTAGGACCCTACTGAGGCAGGATCTACTCTGACTGCTGGGTGACGGTCCGAGGGAGAGGAAGGGTCAAGCACATCCTGAGACTGAGCCCGGGGACTCTGGGATTATGGGAAAACCAGGATGGCACTAAGAAAGTCGGGATGGAGGGAACACATGATCATAAAGGGTTGACTGTGAGCAGAGACTCTCTACCCGACAGCAGCCTGAAGCTGAGTGTCGCCAGTGTGGCTGGTCTCCACTCTCCAGGGACTGCGCGTGGGAACCCGCCTCCCCGACTCTGCTTGTACTCTTCCTAATGTTTGAAATGCCTTTCCTCCCAGCTTCAGCTATGTGACTGTCAACCACCTTCCAAGACCTAAATATCACTCCTGCATGAGAACTTTTCTGGAGGCCACCCAAATGCATGTGGCCTCTGTCCCCCTCTGAGGTAACACACGGGGTCTGGCAAATGCACGTTCATAAAACTCGATAAACATTTATTTTAAGTTGAACTTATTTCCTTCAGTGTTCCCGTTGGGACAGGCCATCCCATCCTTCTTGGTCAGACGTGGAGACTTTCCATTGGAAATTCCCAGAGGACCCGGTAGCTGGGGCGGAGGTGTGAGCTGTACCCCATCCAGAATGACTCACTGTGGTCACCCTGTGACCCATTTTCCACTGTAAGTTTTGGCTGAGTGGATTCTTATGATATTTCTTTTTCATCACAGCCGCCTCCTCACTGAAAAAGCAAGGCTAAAGCAAGCAACTCCGAGCTGGAAACGCTCAGCTTCAGGATGACACTTTTGCGGGGGGAAAGGGAGAACCGGAAGGTGAAGGCGGTCCTGCAACACTGTGGCATTCGCTGGGTTGCTTTTCTCCACCAAAATAAGATAGTCGCCTCCATCTCTTCCCTTCACTAGTCCTGCGACAGAGAGGAAAGGGAGTCTGGGTGGTCGGGGGGTGCCTTGCCAATGGGTACGAGGACAGTGAGCAGCGAGTCCACGTGACTGTATCACGTGAGGGAGAGTTAGGTGTTTTCTCTCCCTCAGAATCATCTAAAAATGATTTCCTAAATGTGGCTGACTTTTTAACAACTGCTTCTACCCATGTGACCTCTCTAACCTTCAGAGAGTTCCAGGCTGAGCTGCGCCAGCTTTTCCTGTGCCCACTTGTGCCCCGGTATATTTCACAGTGTGCTCCATGGGCTTAAGGGGGGTTGGAACTTGACTTTCAATTGCATTCCATCAAACACTCCCTTTAGAAATAAAAAACATTCTGTTAATTTCTCAAAATTTAGAGTATGGTACATGCAACTCTGCCAAGTCAGTGCTGTAAATAACAATAGTATCGTGACTTTTTGAGATGGCCACATGTGAGAGCAAGAACCACGAGGGGCGGGTGAACACACAAGCCTCTCCGCAGACACACTGAGGGGTGCGGGGACCTCAGGGAGCACTGATTCTCTGGCGTTCTTGCTTGTAGCCTTTGGTTATTTAAAACTCAGAAAGAAGGCAGAAAGGTGAGTGACGTGCTCTTCCAATGTCACATTGGGCCACTGTTTAACCGGCTCACCCAAGGGTCATTTAGGACTGCATGCCTGTGCTTGACCGCGCCATTCACTAAGGGTGCAGGTTCTGTGGAGTTTCATGTTGGCTTGCAGGCTCTTTGCAGGATAGATGCAAATAGTCCCTGATTGGTAGAAAGGATAATTCTAAAGGTCATGGCTTGACTGCTCTGTAGGACACAGCACTTTGGTCTCTAACTCAGCACACTCATCTCGGAAAGTCTATCCCGATGGACGGACCATCCCCGCTCTTCCGAAGGCCCGTCAGCACTGGCCCTACTATCTCCCCGGTTCCTCGCTGAAGAGGCTCTTGGCCATGTCCTTGTCGCATCTCTTATTTGTGTGCGAGCCATGTTTTTAATGTTTTGAAATTGTACTTGGACAGTGAAGACCTGCATGTCCATGTGAGGCCTTTGCAGCTATAGACGAGACTGACAAGGCCATGTCACTTGCCCCACGAGCCGCAGGAACTGCAAACCCAGTCTGGAGCAGAGATGACCCCTATATGCTTTCATCTGGGTGTCTTCTAGGCACACGGACGCCCATCCTGGCTGTGATGACGCGTCAGACCTCTCTCCCGGGGTGAGAGAGGAAAGCCCAGCCCAAAGTGGGAGAGCGTCGTTCTTTCTAGGAAGGAATTTTTGTTCTAGGCACAAAAGTAAGTCTCTTGAGAGGAGGTGTGGTATAAAGCTAGAAAGCATGCAATGAATGCCATCGTTGCTTTTTTTTTTCTTTCCATTCTCCCTCCCTCTCTTTCTCCCTCCCTCTGAACATTCAGCACAGCGAAGAAGACACTGTTTCAGTTCTCATGGGGCTTGTAGTCCAGGTGACAGAACAAAGAGATAAAGACAATACTTTGCTCTTTAACTAATCTATAATGTAACATAAAGGGAGAGACTGATGTTTTGAACACTGGCAGTACTTGAACTGGTAGCTTGAAGCATCCTGTTGGGGAGAGACCCTCTTTGGTTGTGTGTGTTGTGGGAGGGACCCCTGCTCTGCCTGCCTCTTCCACTGGACTGGGTGGCAGAAGAGTGGGTTGTATGGAGGGTCAAACCACAGGAGTGCTGAGCAGACTCTGAGGGGCTGGCATCCTTGGAGAAGAGAGATGGAAGGAAGATTTCTGGACATGAACAAGGCACAGGGACTTGGGGGACCAGGCCCATGGGCTAGGAGGTCGGTTTCTGGGGCCTGGTGTACATACAGCCCACGGGTCTCCAGAAGTTCAGGACCATCACGGTCACCCTAGCCTCAAGTCAAGGGTGTGCTCTTGGGCTGGGTTCAAACTTGGGCTGAGGCAGTGACCAGCGTGGGGGCATCCGCACCCTTCACCATCTGCCCCTCCTCAAAGTGGGCAGGGTGGTTCTACAGTGAGACTTACAGTCTCCTGGAGGATTAGACACGAAATAAGGACAGAAGAAACTAGGTAACAAAACTAACTGTACCAAGCTCCGCTGGGGTCCCGATTCCCCACTGGGCACGGGTTCCCTGTGCGATGGGAGTTGGCGATGCGTGCCAGGGAGGAGCGTAACAATGGCGCAGACTTCCTGGCAGGCGGCGGCCCCGGCGCTGGCCGCCCCCGGCTCTGCAGTGGTCTGTTCAGTCACAGCTGCGGCGCAGCCCCTCTCGCCACCAGCCCCCCGGGCTCTCACTTTGGCTGCTCTTGAGAGGAGCTCTCGATGCTGCCTGTTCACTTAAGCTTTTCCATCTGTGGGACCAAACTGGGAAGACCAAGTTCTAACCATAAATGGAAAGATTTCGAAGGGGCCACGGACAACTGCCAAATGACTTGGGAGATGACTAAGCAGCCAAGGGAAGGCAAGACATGGCGTGGTGCAGAGGTGCCGGCTCCTGTCTCGGAGGGCCGAAAGGACGCGGCGCCAAGGCCTGTGTGTGGAACTCGGTGAACGCAACACCAGCAGCAGCAGATGCAGCAGCAGCAGCAGCAATAGTGTGCTCGCCCAGCTTTCTCGGAGTGCCTTCTAGTGAAAGGCTAAATTGGGAGATTCTCATTTGGGGAAAAGAAATCTCCAGTGTGACCTCCTTAAAGTCAGTTACAAGTTAATGAAAGAGGACTTTCTTCTTCCAAGTCAGGACTGAATGATGTTGGCAAAAATCAAAGATAAACTCTTTCTACAGAGACAGACACATGGTATATTTGTGCGTGCCACAAAACGACCAAGCATCAACAGATTTGGTCAATTTAATGAAAAGCAGGCCAGAGAGGTAATTATTTAGTATTTATTTTAAAAAGTGTTTCATCTATTGCTATGTGGACTCAAGCTTTTTAGTTCCAAAATAGCACTTTTTTTTCTTTTATTGTTTCACATTTGCCCCAGTTCTCTGTCTAGAACTCGACGAAGCCACAGCACGGTGCCAGCAGGCCGTGGGTGGTTGTGCAAAAGTGAGGCAGCGGACCGAAGGGTGAGGAAAGAGTCGCCAGGCAGAGGACGTGCTGGGACTCACGGGAGGGACTTCTCACTCCTCACACAGTGACCGGAGCTTCCAGGCCTCTCCGGTCGGCTGTCTGGCGGGCGGGTGAGAGTTTGCACATTGGGGATGTGGGTGGCTCTCCACGGCCCCGAGGACCAGCAGAAAAGTCCTGGAGCTCACCGTCTTGACAGTGAATCAAAGTGGAGAATCAAAGTGGAAGGTCAGGAAGGAGCAGATGCCCTTGGTGCTCACCCTCCCGCTGGTGATGAGGAGACCTGCCCCCAGAGAGGCAGCTTGTGCTGAGATGCACGGGTTGTGAATGGCAGGTTGGAAACTTGAACTTGGGCCTGCTGTGTGTTCACCCACTGCTGGGGCACACAGCGACACCCTACTGTCCAGCGTATTTCCTGTTGGATGGAGGCCCACGGGTGGGTTCTCGCTGGGGGTTGTGGGTAGAAGTGATGGGTACCTGGCCCATGAACCACCGCTGTGCGGTCTTCCATGCTTCCTCTTCCCTTTCACCTGCCTGGGTGCAGAGGGCTCACCCTCCCGCTGGTGATGGCAGGCACAAGCGGGGACAGAGCCATCAGTGGAAGGATCCTGACACCCCACATGACCACAGGGATGGAAGCGCCTCCGCCCTGACAACTTGCTCTGACTCACGACAGGAGCAGCGATAAGCCTATATGAGCTGAGCTGCTGAGATATTAGTTACCTGCCGCAGTGGTCAGCTCACTGGCTGACTTGAGAACACCTTCCACTATCCCACACTGCCGTCCGGGCTCTGAACTTGGCCAGATCCTGAGCATTGCCCTGATGGGGCTTGCTGCCACAGAGGACACATAAGAGGTTGTTTAATTTGAAGTTTTGACTGAGAGACCAAGATGCAAAGAATAGAAACTCAGGCAAAGAAGGTCCAGATCACCAGCTGAAATCTCTCACCGGGAGACTGAGACCCAGCTACGAGGAACCATGCTCACAGACTGTCCATGAACAGGTCCAGAGTGGAGAGCGGAGGATTTGTGAAGCTGTTTCTTCGGAGGCAGCTGCTGCTGGTGCCTCCACTTCCCAGCTCCTTGGTCAGGACCAGCTGGACACTCAGCTGAGGGTTTCTCTGTTGTTGGTGAACAGCAGGAAGCTGAGCCTGCCTGGGCCCTTTGGGACTGTTTGGAGGCTGTGCAGGGCAGAGAGGAGGCAAGGAGCTGGGCTTGGGACACACCATACTCCATTCAGAGAAGAGGGCGTGGGAAGAGATGCGTGCGTGTGGCCAGATGTGGGCCATGTGGAAGAGGAAGCTGGCAGGTCCCTCTGAAGTCCTGCCATAGGAGGTGCCGAGGAGGGGGAGAGGACCTACACAGAGACAAACCCTGTGGACAGATGGACCTCTGGGGCTCTGGAGAATCGTATTGGCAAAGAGAAAAGCGTATCACTACATCACAGGACACGGGTCAGAGGGCCCCGGGCCAGGCCGGGCTGGGCACTGGTCTGCTGCCTTCAGAATCCTCCCCACCACTCCACTGCTCTGCTCGTACCCACGCGGGAAAGACCTTACAGATTCTACACCCAGGTTCTCCTGCAGGAGGCTGTGCCAATACAGGAATCCAACAAGATTTTCACATTTTAGCAAAGAAAAATGTACAGATCTTATCACTTCCCATAGCATCAAATATAACTTAGGGAAAAATCTAAGAAAATAGGTGCGAGATCAGTACACTGAAAAGTGAACCTGTGGCTGAGAATAAAGACTTCACAGCACAGAAATGAACATGCTCACGAGTCAGAAGACTCAACATCGCTAAGCCCAGAGCCTTGCCCAACTTGGTCTTTGCATTTAACGTGACCTCAGTCGATCCCACGAAGCTTGTTTGCAGATATTGGAAGCTGATTCTAAAATGTATATGGACGTTCAAAGGACTTTGCATGGGAAAAATAATCTTTAAAAGAACAAAGTTGCAGATTTTAAACCACTTGATTTTAAGAATTACTAGAAAGCTATGATGACTAGGACTGTGGTATTGACATAAGGACACATATACACACGTATGATATACAATACCTTAATATATAGCATAACACATGTTACATATAGTAGTTATGTGAGTAGTCAACGTGACGCACACTGAAACCACGATGAGACGCCACAGTCGCTGGGACGCTGGACCTCAGCCAGCCAGGGCGGCGGCTGTCACTCACACTCCGCTCTCGTGACCCCACACCACACCTGCAGCTGTGAGCCGCAAAGAGCTTCTGTTCACGCAGGTCATGCCTGTCAGTATTTATTATATTAGAAATTAAAGCAGAAATGTAAGATATTGATTTATTGGTTTACTTCAGATTAACAAAGTTAAGCCCACTACATGTTAACATAAATAACATAATTGTAATGAAAAACCTATCGAAACAAACAACAAAACAAGCCTGTGGGAGGAGCGGCACTGATGGGCCTTTGCAGGGAGCTGGGCGCGTTCAAACCGTTGTGATAGGGTGTTTGGGGTGAAATCTGTGGAGGAAATCTGGCCCCATCCGGACAAGTAGTTGGAGGGAGGGGTATTTTGAGGGTCTGCAAAGATGACTGTGGCTATTCTTTGGGGGGCCACCAAACACTAACAAAGGCTCACTTCTTAACGATTCATTGCACCCCGCGATCAGAAATCAAATCGGCAGATTTTTGTGCTCCATACATTGGTGGAAACGAGAGGGAAGAAGGCAGATGGCACGTCAGCATTGTTATCAAGATGAGTGTGTGCTCACGGACGTCTGAATTTCACAGGCACCCTGTGGTCCCCAGGCCATGCTTTGAAACCACTGTGCTGTCATCAGATGGCCGGGAATATTCTCTGAGCAGGCAGGACCCGCTGGAGCACTGGGTGGGGCTGTAGAATCTATATTTCTAGAAAACTCCTGGCAAATCTTGTGATTAGCTAACTTCACCACCCACCATGGGGGGAGCAGGCAGCCAAAGTGGGGAAAAGAGGAACGCTGAACATTGCAGTGAGACCCGGAGGGCTCAGCCTCCCCGCAGTCAAAGGGGGACAGGTGGTAAGGGAGGAGCAGGTGTGCCCCCACACTCCACCCATCACGGTGTGTCCCCACCCAGCCCAGTGAGACCCCAGCAGTGCCCAGACCACACAGCCTCTGTGTCCTCACAAAGCAGTTTGGCTGCATCCTGCGGGAGGATGCAGATCCTGTCTTCCTGCTCTGTCACCTTCAGTAACTGACTTCCACCCTCCCAGTCACCTCATGGACGCTGATGACTGTGGAAACTCCTGCTGTTACTTCTGCACCCCAGGAGGGCAGCAAGAAACATCAGGGAACACAGGGAGCTCTAGAATAGTCAGCTTCCTCCCAGTGACCTCCCAGGATGTCCCTGTACTTCCGCCCACAGCTCATGGGCTACGACTAGCTGCAAGAGAGGCTGGCAGATGTTGTCTTCTAGGTGGCACAGCGTTGCCCTGAACACCAAGGAGGGAGAGGAGGGTGGGTAAGTATGGGGTGCCATGGAGCAGCCTTCCGCATTCACCCTGCTAGACGAGGAGGTCTTAGAGTCCCCCTTCCCAGCCCTACCAGGGAGCTCCAGGGCCCCTTTTTATCTGGCCTCCAGGGGGCGGTAGGCTGGTTCCTAGACTTGGGTCCTGATCCTGATCCTGATCTGTGCATTCGTGGAAAACAAATAGGAAGCCTCCACTCCACCTGCCCCTACGGGCCTGTCGCAAGTCCTGAGGGTTCCCTGTGAGACCCTCCCATGATGCGGGCTGCCTGGAGGGGTCAGTGGACCCCTGAGCTCCTGGATTTCCTGCCCTCTCTGCTCGTTTTGAGGGTGAGTCAGCCTCCTCCCTGCCATGTCCCCAGACCCTTACTCCCCTCCCCTCCAGCACCGCACCGCAGAAGGTAGGCCCCTGAGCTCCGTTTTGCGGGTGAAGAAGAGTTAAGAGAGGGAGAAAGAGGGCGCGGCAGGAGGAATCGCCCACCTCGTTCTGGGAGCTGCGGGCCAAGGAGCCTGCGTGCCAGCGCGCCGGGCTCGCTTAAGGGTTTCCAGATGTGCTGCGTCTCCGCGTGACTCTCGCAGGCGGCTGGGCTGCGATAGACTGTCCCCGAGGACCCTTTGTGCAGCTGAAGGATGGCAGCCCTGACGCTTGTCCTGTGTCCCCTGGGTGCAGTCACTGACATCAGCAGCTGGGCCTGGAAAGCCCCTGCAGGCCATACATCTCAGCTGGCTCCAGGGAGGATCGGCTCTGAGTGCAGCATGTTTGGGGGCGGGGGAATAGGGGGTCTCAGGGTTCGGGGCGCATGCAGAGGTCTTTGCCCCGGGAGAGGCTGCAGGTGAGGCCTGAAGAGGCGCTTCTTCAGGGTCCCGGGTTAAGTTGCAAGCCTTGGTGGGACTCGAGCACCACCTGCTCCAGCAGAGCACCTCCAGTTCAAGTCCGGAGCCCACTAGGATCCTTCCTGCCCCCCCGTGAATGCCTCTGGGCATTAAAGACGGGTGCCCTACGGTGGCATTGGGGCTGGTGGTGACAGCAGGGGACCCCTGACCAAGCATACTCTGTCCACTGCCGCGTGCTTGCCACGCCTGCGCGCGCCTTCTTTATCCCTGTGGCCTCTTTTCCAGGTCAGTTTCCCCGCGGTTGTTGCCTGTGAACGTTGAGAAGTCCAGACTCCACCCCCGCACCCTGCTGGTTAGCAGCTCCGGAGAGCCGGGGCCATGGTGGGCACCTTCGTGGGGAATATCGGAGTGCTGGGGCTGCGCTGTCCCAGGAGAGGAGAGGGGAGCTCATCTTGCGGGCCTGCCCCCCACCTCCCAGTGATGGGACTCTAAGCACTCATTCCGGCCCCCTGCCATCACTTGTTTGGATTTGCTTTGTTTTGTTTTGTTTGAATAACACGGTCTTCCATGTCACCCATTAAAAACTGCTGTGACCAAGCAAAACTAACATTTCCTCCTCAGGGACAGGGAGTTTCCAAGTATGCATCTTGAGTTAAACGCTCATCTGGATGAAAAAAAAACTGCATATTTAAAAATAAGAGTAGCACACCTATGAATAACATCTATAGAAAGAATAAAAATAAATAAATCCCCTCCCCACTGAGAGGAAGCAACAGATAATTGTGCAAAGAATAGATGTGATCAAATGTTCTTGGAAGAGATGATTCCCATTTGTAATCAACTGTGAAACTGTCTGCTAAAGTTCCAGGGTCTGGCTGTCTCCCCCAACCCCCCGATAAACAGCTACAAACTAAACGAGGCCAAAGGGAAGGGAGGCAAAGCTGGCTTATCTTCTTTGCTTTGTGATTCCTCCTCTAACATCCCTGCAGCATTTGCCTGAATTTCCTCTGGATTTGGATTAGCAGATGGCTGGTTATGCAAGACTCTTTCCCATTTTTGGCAAAGGAAGTTACTTAAAGGGGCTTAAGTTGGAAGGAGCGTCCTTTGGCTGCTGGCCAGCTGGCCAGCGCAGAGGCCCTGGGCTCCCTGGGACAAGGGGTGAGGAAGGACCCACTGCTGGTTTGAGAACGCCTGCCCCTGGCCATGTCTCTTTGGCACCAGAAAGCCTTTCCAGAAGCTGTCAGCAGACTCCTCCCTCATTTCCTTGCCAGATGTGGGTCACAGGCCCTCTCCTGACCAGAGTCTGGCGGCGAGGGCTTGACTGCCTCCCAGCCCCGGGGACAGCCCTGGAGCCGAGCCATTCAGGGGAATGCGGACCGGGAATAACAGGGGAGTCGTCAAGAGGAGGGAGGAGTGGTTGAGCGTGGACAGACAAGTCTCCACGGTAGCGATGGCTCTCGGGCCATCGTTCCTCTGGAGCGTCTCATGGGCAGGTCACAGCGTCATAGGCAAGCCCCATGGGCTATAATAATGGTGGTGAGAGTGGTGGATCTCAGCGGGGGTTTATCACCCTTGGGGGTATTTAGAAGCGTAGAAGGGGCTTCTGAACATCAAGGTCCTTGAGGCATAGTATGCCCTGCACGGATAGGTATACACACAGGAGGCACCCATTTAGAGTGCACATTTTGATGCATTTTGACCAATTTATGCAACTGTGTAACCATGAGCACTGTTGACAGAGAACATGCCCGTTGGTCTAAAAGGATCCCCCATGCCCCCCTTACAATCACTGACTTGCAGCTGTAGTTGTGATTCGTTTTCCACATTAATTGCATGTACATGGAATAAGACCTTATTTGTTCTTCTGGCTTCTGCATAATGTCTTGGGATGCATTCAAATTTAATTGCTGTGTATTTCATCGTATGGATATACCACAGTTTGTTTTCCCATTCACCAGTCCATGCACATTGCCAGCCCATCAGCTGGTTTCCAGTGTGGGGCCATTATGAATAAAGCTGCTGCAAATGCTCCTGGTCGAGACTTTTTGAGAGTGTGTCTGCATTTCTTGTGGTAAATCGATAGAACGGAATGGCTGCCTCGTACAGTGGTGCCTGCCCTCCTCTCTGAGAGACTGCAGGTTTCCCCAGGTGGCTGCGCCATGTTACATTCCCGTCAGTGGTGGACGGGAGTTCCAGTTCCTCCACATCCTCACCAAACACTGGCTGCTGTCAGTCTTTTAAGTTTTAGCCATTACCAAGGGTGTGTAGTGCTATCTAATCACGATTTTTATTGGCATTTCTCTGGTGACTGATGCTGTTGAGTACTGTTTCATGAACTCACTGGCCAACCGTATATCTTCTCTTATGAAGTGTCTGTTCTAATCATTTGCCTTCCTTTAAAAACCCCTTAATTTTGAAATGTAGACTCACAGAGGAGTTGCAAGGAGAGTTCCCATGTCGCCTTCGCCCAGTTGTCCCGGCGATATCATCCCACATAACATCAAAGTCAAGAGTATCAAACCAGGAAACTGACACTGGGACCGGCCCAGTAATTAAACTACAGACTTTGGATTTCACCAGTGTTTCCCGTCTGTCTGTCTCTCCCTCCTTTCTCTCCTCCTTCCTTTTTTGGTAGAGAGTTGACAAATGTATAGACCTGTGTCATCACGATCACAATCAGGATGCAGAATGTTGTCGGTGCCCCCCCCCAAGACAGCCCCTCATGCTGCCCCCTAGTGGTCACACTCCCCCTCTAGCCCTCTCCCCGTGCAAACGCGCATCTGTTTTCTGTCTATGCGATTTGGTTATTTCAAGAATATTTGTAAATGGAGCCACACCACATGCAATCTGTTGAGGGTGACTTTTCTCCCTTGGTATATAATGCATTTGAGATCCATCCCAGCTGTTGTATCAAGAGTTCGTTCCTTTTTGTTGCTGCATCGAATTCCATTTTGTGAATAGAGCACTATGGGTCATGTTTACCCATTCACCTGTTTAAGGACATTTGCATTTCTGGAATAAACCCCGCTTGGTCCTAGTTTAGCATTCTTTGTGCATATTGTTATATTTTACTTGCTAACATTGTGTTAATTATTTTTGCGTTTTTGTTTATGGGTAGTATTGGTATGTAGTTTGGTGCTGTCTTCGGTTTTGATATCAGGGTAATGCTGGCCTCATTCAATTGCTTAGGAAGTGTTCTTGCCTATATTCTGGAAGAGATTTGGTAGCGTGGGTGTTTTTCTTTAAATGTTTGGTAGATTGGTAGAACCCTCTATGCTTCCCGAACTTGTGTGACTTTGTCACCAAGTTAAGGAAGGTTTTTGTCATTACTTTTTCAAACAGGTTTTCTAACCCTTGCTCCTTTTCTTCTCCTTCTGATAATTTCTGTGATAAGAATGTTGTTATGTTTCAGGTTGTCCTGAAGCTCCCTTAGACTATCATCTTTCTTACTCTCTTAAATGTATTTTATTGATTGTGCTATTACAGTTGTCCCATTTTTGCTCCCTTTATTCCCTTCGGCCCTGCACCACCCCCTCCCACCCTCATTCCACGCCACCACCCCCTTATTTCTTGTCTGCGGGTTGTACATGTAAGTTCTTTGGCTTTTCCACTTCCTATACTATTCTTAACCTTCCCCTGTCCATTTATGCTACTTATTCCCTGTACCTTTGCCCCCATTTTCCGCCCTCCACCTCCTTGCTGATAACCCTCCATGTGATCTCCATTTCTGTGATTCTGTTCTTCTTCTAGTTGTTTAGTTTATTTTTATTTTTATTTTTTTTAGGTTTGGCTGTTGATAGTTGTGAGTTTGTTGTCATTTTACTGTTCATAGTTTTGATCATTTTCTTTTTCTTAGATAAATCCTTTTAACATTTCATATAATAAGGGCTTGGTGATGATGAACTCCTTTAATTTGACCTTATCTGGGAAGCACTTTATCTGCCCTTCCATTCTAAATAGCTTTGCTGGACAGAGACATCTTGGATGTAGGTCCTTGCCTTTCATGACTTCAAATACTTCTTTCCAGCCCCTTCCTGCCTGCAAAGTTTCTTTTGAGAAATCAGCTGACAGTCTTATGGGCACTCCTTTATAGGTAACTGTCTCCTTTTCTCTTTCTGCTTTTAAGATTCTCTCCTTATCTTTAATCTTGAGTAATGTAATTATGATGTGCCTTGGTATGTGCCTCCTTGGGCCCAGCTTCTTTGGGACTGTCCGAGAGCTTCCTAGACTTCCTGAAAGTCCATTTCCTTTGCCAGATTGGGAAGTTTTCCTTCATTATTTGTTCAAATAAGTTTTCAATTTCTTGCTGTTGTTTTCCTTCTGGCACCCCTATGATTCAGATGTTGGAACGTTTAAAGTTGTCCCGGAGGTTCCTAAGCCTCTCCTCATTTTTTTGAATTCTTGTTTCTTCATTCTGTTCTGGTTGAATGTTTATTTCTTCCTTCTCCTCCAAACCGTTGATTTGAGTCCCGGCTTCCTTCCTGTCACTGTTGGTTCCCTGTGCATTTACTTTTATTTCACTTTTCATAGCCTTCAGTTTTTCCTCTATTTTGTGGCCATACTCAGCCATTTCTGTGAGCATCCTGATTACCAGTGTTTTGAACTGTGGATCTGATAAAGTGGCTATGTCTTTATCGCTTAGTTGTACTTTTTTCTGGAGCTTTGATCTATTCTTTCATTTGGGCCATATTTTTTTGTCTCGATGCACTTGTTACATAGTAAGGGGCAGAGCCTTAGGTGTTCACCAGGGCGGAGCAGCCCATATTGTAGCATCATGGTGCTGTATGTGGGGGAGGGTCCAAGAGGGAACAATGGCGCTTTCTCTGCTCTCGGCCAACTTTCAGTCACTTCCCCTGCTACCCACAAGCAAAGTGGGCTCTTCTGGTGCTGATTCCTGGGTGGGTGGTTTTGTGTACATTCTAGGACCCTGTGAGTCTTTCCAACGAACTCTCCCGTGAGGCTAGGAGTTTCTCCCGCTGCTGCTGCAACCACCACAGGTGTTTTCAGTCACAGGTTTGAGGCTTTATTTCCCTGCACTGGGACCCTGGGTTGCATGGTCTGTCTCTCTCCCCAGTTGTTCCTCCCAGTTTATCTGCACGTGAATGTGGGACCACCCTGACTGCCAGCTGACACCTTGCCCATCCCAGTCTGCCAGTGGCCACATTGCCATGAGTCTTCTCCTCCACCCCAGCTGCCCCTCTCCACCCACCTTACCGGTCTGGATGAATGTTTCTTCTTTAACTCCTTGGTTGTCAGACTCCCATACAGTTTGATTTTCTGGCAGTTCTGTTTGTTTTTTGTTTTTAAATTTGTTGTCCTTCTTTTGGTTGTGCGAGATTGCACAGTGTGTCTGCCTACACCTCCATCTTGGCTGGAAGTTCCCAAACTATCCTCTTTCTTTTTGAGGATATTGTTGTTCTGACTAGGTATTTCTTTCGACCTTTCTTCCAGCTTGCTGATTTGGTCCTTTGCTTCACCTAGCCTGCTTTTAATTCCTTCTAGTGTTTTCTTTTTTTTTTTTTTAGAGTAAAGAAACCAGTTTTTATTTATTTATTTATTTTAATATATTTTATTGATTATGCTATTACAGTTGTCCCATTTCCCCCCCTTTCTTCCCCTCCACCCCCATACCACCCCCATTCCCCTCCCTTTAGTTTTTGTCCATAGGTCATACACATAAGTTCTTTGGCTTCTACATTTCCTATACGATTCTTAACCTCCCCGTGTCTGTTTTCTACCTACCGTTTATGCTACTTATTCTCTGCGCCTTTTCCCCCTCTCTCCCTCTACCACTCCCCTGTTGATATCCCTCTATGCCTTATATAAATCCCTTTAACATTTCATATAATAAAGGTTGGGTGATGATGAACTCCTTGAACTTGACCTTATCTGAGAAGCACTTTATCTGCCCTTCCATTCTAAATGATAGCTTTGCTGGATAGAGTATTCTTGGATGTAGGTCCTTGCCGTTCATGACTTGGAATACTTCTCTCCAGCCCCTTCTTGCCTGCAAGGTCTCTTTTGAGAAATCAGCTGACAGTCTTATGGGAATTCCTTTATAGGTAACTGTCTCCTTTTCTCTTGCTGCTTCTAGGATTCTCTCCTTATTTTTAATCTTGGGTAATGTAATTGTGATGTGTTTTGGTGTGTTCCTCTTTGGGTCCAACTTCTTTGGGACTCTCTGAGCTTCCTGAAAGTCTATTTCCTTCACCAGCTTGGGGAAGTTCTCCTTCATTATTTGTTCAAATAAGTTTTCAATCCCTTGGTCTTCCTCTTCTCCTTCTGGCACCCCTATGACTTGGATGTTGGGACATTTAAAGATGTATTGGAGGTTCCTAAGCCTCTCCTCAGTTTTTTGAATTCTTGTTTCTTCATTATTTTCTGGTTGGATGTTTTTTTCTTTCTGCTTGTCCACTCTGTTGATTTGAGTCCCAGTTTCCTTCTCATCCCTATTGGTTCCCTGCAGATTTCCCCTCATTTCCTTTATATTATCCTTCATTTGTTCAAGTAATTGTGACCATCTTTCTTTGAAACCTGTGAGCATCCTTATTACCAGTGCTTTAAACTGTGCATCTGATAGGTTGGCTATCTCTTCATCACTTAATTGTATTTTTTCTGGAGCTTTGATGTGTTCTTTCATTTGGGCCATTTTTTTTTTCTCAGTGCGCCTGTTACTTTAAGGGGTGGAGCCTTAGGTGTTCACCAGGGCAGGGTAACCCACGTCGTTGTGTTCTGACATTGTCTGTGGGGGCAGGGCCTGAGAGAACAATGGCACTTGCTCTGTTCTCTGCACTTCCCCAGCTACCCACAAGCAAGCTGGGCCCTTCTTTGCTGGCTCTGGGGTGAGTGGATGGGCCTGCACAGTTCCGAGTCCCTGTGGGTCTCCCCAGCGAACTCTCCTGTGAGGCTGGGAGTTCCTCCCACTGCCGCTTTAACCCCCACAGGTGTATTCAGTTGGTGGTTTGAGGCTTTATTTCCCTGCGTTGGTGGGCTGCACGGTCTGTTCCGCTCCACAGCTTTTCCTCCCGGTTTATCTGCGTGAGAATGAGGGACCCCCCCAGTCCACCAGTCTCAGCCCTGGTTTTGCCGAGTGCGCCTGCCATGTTTTGGCCAGGTGCACCCGCCATGGGCCTCTCCGGGCAGCTGGAGCATTGCCGGTACCACTCCAGTTCAGTTTTCTGTCAGATCTGGCTGTTTTTGTTTTTTAAATTATTGTTTTTCCTCTTTTGGTTGTGCGAGGAGGCACAGTGTGTCTATCTATGCCTCCATCTTGGCTGGAAGTCCCTTCTAGTGTATTTTTCATTTCAGATATTATATTCTTCATTTCTTCCTGGTTCTTATTCATAGTTCCTATGTCTTTTTTCATGCTGCTGGAGTTCCCACTATGTTCTTTGTAGCTCCCATAAAGTTCCTTGCAGTTCTCACTGAATTCCTTGAGCATCCTTATAACCATTGTTTTGAATTCTATGTCCGATAGCTTGCTTGTCTCAATTTCATTTAGCTCTTTTTCTGAGGATTCCTTCTTTTCTTTTGATTGGGGGTTATCTCTTTGTCTGCCCATTTTATGTGATTCTTTTGTTTGTTTCTGTCTCTCAGGCTGCTCTGCTTTGTCTGCCTGTCTTCATGGGCTGAACGTCTGTGGTAGGAGTTCTGTCAGACTCAGTGGTGCAGTCTCTTTGATCTCCTGATCTGGATGCTCTAGAGTTGCCCTTTATTCAGTTTATGTGGACTCTCTTATTATACTTGGGTTTTGATTACTGACGGGTCATTTGTTGGTGAGTTCTTCCCTCCTGCTGGCCGACTGGGAGTCACAACGCTCGCCATGTCTTGTATGCATGTCTGAAGATGATTCAAAGCTGGCAGGGGTATCAGACATACTGAAGAACAAAACTGAGCTTAAAAATGAGTTCAGAAGGGCTGGAATCAGAAAGGCTGGAATGTTGGGCTTTTCTAGTCTCTTCATGGCAAGAGTGAGGGGAACTGCTCTTCAAGGTGAGCCTTGCCCTGGGAAAACCTCCTTCATGATCATGGCGTCTCCCCTGCCAGGTAAGTATCGTTGCTATTTTTTTTATTTGTGCTTAGAGAGAAATGTTGAAGACTTCAAGTACAATTCTGGATTTGCCTATTTTTTAAGAATTTCTGTCTTCATGAGTATTGCTTCATGTGTTTTGAAGCTGTGTTGCTAGATGCATACACATTTTGGATTGTTAGGTCTTCTTGGTGAATTGATCCTTTTACCGTCAGGTAATTTTCCTCCTTATCTATGATAATTTTATTTTCTCTGAAGTCCACTTTACCTGATGTTAACATGGGCATCCCAATTTTTAAAT